>JAYMSP010006518.1:0-11509 GCA_036897095.1 Plantago elongata | reverse complement strand
TTGACATTAGGCTTGAGGAGAACCTGACCTATGAAGAGAAACCTCTTCGAATCTTAGACACTCAAGTGAAGGAACTCAGGAACAAGCAAATTCCCGTAGTTAAGATTTTGTGGCAAAATCATACACTTGAGGAAGCAACTTGGGAGAAAGAGACTGAAATACGAGAGAAATATCTGCACTTGTTTACAAAAGATAGGATGAATTTGGAGGACCAAATTACCTAACTGGGGGAGAGTGTAAGAGCCCCGAACTCTGGAAGGTTCGCAATTCAGTATTATTAAATTTAATGTGAAATGACTCTGACATCTGACTCTATGCTTGCTAGCATATTGACTCTTAACAGCGGATTAAATTTGGATACTAATTACCAACTCGTATTTGCCAGTTATTTATTATAACTGAAGAATATTTTAATAATATTTCGTGTATAGTTCTTGACGGATTAGTAAAATGTTAGTTCGCCAACGAGCTTAGGCGAATTAAAATTTAAGACAAACTTTTAAGTCGTCCTTCCTAATCGACTTGTCCTGTAAATCGGCTTCTTCAGCTATCTCCTTCACCCGTCTTCTTCTTCCCCAATTCAACATATGGCTCCTCTCATCTCCACCCTCACCGATAGCCGCCAGTCGCCACCTCCCTGTAAATCGACTCGTGAACTGGAAGATTGGAGCGGTGAAGCTTGTGACACAAGCTAACAATGGATAGAGTTTAGCAAGCTTCCAATGGAAGCTATTACTCGCCACAGTCGGTCAGAGGCGGTGAAGAAGCGGCCAAGCTTATCCATTATGCGATGTCAGCCAGAGCTCCTATAAATAGGGCTCATCATCTTCAATCCTCCACCATCCTCTCCATTAACCAACCTCCCAAATCGTCCTCCACCATCACAGTACATCTGACCGACCTCATTCGTTCGTTCTTGATTAAATAACTTTCGATTCGTTGATTCTATAAGTTTTTCCTTCTCGATTGTTTCTGAATCGAATTCTGGGATGGGGTGTTCGTGTTTCATATTGATCCTTACTGAACCTAGAATTTGATTGTCTGAATTCAATTTGATTTTTTGTACTCGTTTTTTCGCTTCACCTTGTTTGAATTATTTAGTCTGGTTTGGCCTGGTGTGTGTTTGGTTTGTGCGTATGTGGTTGAGATGTTCATGTGTCGATTGAGCCCTGTGTGTGCTGTTCGTATTGGTTCTTTGTCGGTGTCGATTCTAGTGATAGCTAGAGTTCAGATTTTGAATTTCAAACTTCATATTACTTTCCTTCAAATCCTGATTTGGTTCTGTACCTGGTGCCTTGTGCTCTTTCGTTGAGTTGGATTGGGTGTTTGCTTTGTTGCTTAGTTGAATTCGGCCTAATCTGTAGCTGGTTGTGTTCTCGTTAGATTCTTCTTCTTCCTCTCCAGTCTACTCTGTTCCATTTTCGTATGAGTTTTGGCATTAGCTCAGACCTATTATGTCCCGTGGTGCTTGATTTTTCGAACTTATCTTCTGTGCGGTTGATTACCGAATTGCATGTTCCTGTAATTCTAGTTTCTTTAAGTCGTCTGCCTATTGTGTTGTGTTGAGTCTCTTTAAGTCGTCTGCCTGTTGTGTTGTGCTGTGTTGAATCCATATGTTGTGTGTGTTGACTTTCAAACCTTCCTTCTGCTCAACTATTTATGTGTCAGATGTGATATTGTTGCTTCTTGCTTTCCTGTCTTCAAATGGAATCGATCAGACTGTGTTTGTCGACTATACTTAGTTTTTCATTAGTCACTGCAGTTTTAGTTAGTTTGTTGTGCAATCTCTGTGCTAGTTGATGAGTACGGTTTGTGAATAGCTTAGATTGTTTTTCTGTGGTGTAGTTGAGTTTTAGCTGGGTCTTGGATTATTTATTGTGTTGCTTCTCCTTGGACCGAGTCAGAGTCTGTTGTCTACTCTGTTCGTGAGTCGTAGCTGCGTGTAACGGATGTTGTCTTTTGACTGTGTGGGAGTCGAGTTGGTCGATTGGTATGTGTTTTCTTCTCTTGGTTCGATTTATGGGTTGGGAATTGATTTATCTTGTTTTCCTTATTGAATTTCGAATTGAATATTGTACTGTAGCTTTCCCCCGTGTCAAGTAAATTGTTATGGTTGATTGTGTTAGTTGGTGACTGTGTAATCGATATTGTGATGTTTCTTTTGCTATGTTGTTTGTCGATATAGCAAGCTGCTCTAGGTTACTGATTTTCAAGTTTAGTGGTATTGTTGTAATTCGAATGTGTTGATGTTACTTGTCTGCACGCTGGTATTTCAACCTTGCTACTTCCTGTCTTGATATCTGAGTGGTGATGTCGAATTGTACTATGTTTTCTTTCCGGTTAATGTACAGTTCATTGAGATGCTGCTCTGTTTCTGTTAGTCAATTCGAATGAGTGTTATGTTGAGCTTTGAATCGTGTTGATTCAGTGGAGTCGACTAGTTTCTTTTCTGTGGTGTGCCTCTATTTTTCCAGGTTCTGTTCGTGAACTGTAGGTGCTGATTTCGATTGGATGGGTTGGTCTTAACTGTGAACTAGTGTGTATGTATTGCTCTGCTTTCTTCTTCAATTTCTGATATTTGATTGCGTGTTTGTTGTTTACTGCCTTTCTGGATTGACGAGTGATGTGGGTCTGTGTGTATGAGTTCGGTGTTTGGAAACGTTATCGTTCGATCCGGTATGTGGGTTGTTGAGCCGTTAATGTCGTTGATTTGTGTGTGAATTCGAATTAGATGTACTCTATTTTTGCTCCGTCTTTATACCTTTGTGTGCTGAGTTCGACTGGTCTCAGTGACTCGACCTTCTAGTTGTATTGTTCATTCGATTGAACCATATTTGATGCATGTGTTGTTGAGTTTTTAAGGTTTGTGATTGAATCATGTCTAAGTCTAAGTTAATTCTATTCGCGTTGTCTTGTTGTGTTGAATTTGATTGTTGTAGCTGGTTGATGCCCTATATGTGATTAATTTAGTACAGTTAGCCTAACCGATTCATGTTGTTCTCTTCTTTAGCTCGGTGTTGGATGTGTTTATTTGATTGTCACTCGCATTTCTTGTTTGTGTAACTAGTTAGTCTCTAAGCTTGTTGAGTCGAGAATTTGGACTTGCTTATGTCGTGATTTGGTGACTTAGGATTGGATTGGATAATTGTTTGCGACTAAATTGCTAAATGACTATATGATTATATGCCTAGTTGATTCGACCTGCTTATGCTTGTTTGTGGGGGTTTAAGGGGTAGTTTGCTTAATTTAGATTTGTGTCTTATTAGTCGGTACCTTGTCCAGGAACTTCGTACTCTGAGAACTGGAAAGGAACAATTTAAAGGTGAGTGATTTCCACTCCGTCTTAAAAATAGTAAGGTTTTCGGCATCCGGCCCTGGGAAAGTTGTTATCTTTCAAAGTCTTCCTATTCCAGTACTTGTTCCCGCTTGCTTGCTTGCTTGATTGATTCTAACTTCGACTACGCGACGACATCTAGATTGACAACGACACGACAACTAACTATTTGGTTATTCGTGCTGTAACCTGTTGGTCTGTATTTTGGTCATATCTTGCTATTCCATTCTTGTTATATCTTGATATTCCACATGATATGCATTGCATGAAAAAATGGATTTCAAAAGCAACCACTATTTTGGAAAACTTGGGAAACCGACTTGTCGACAAAAATTTATAAAGAGGTCTGCAGCTCTATTCTTTCGGGCTCCTGCTTGCTTGTTCGGACAATTCAAACGGTCCTATATATTCGGGTTGCGATGGGTCATGCTCATCATATGCAACACCGGCGAGGTCACGCCTCCGTCTTGTTTATTTGACCAATACCTGATCCGTTTGGTCCAGTCCAAGACAGTTACTATTAAAGTACTGTGAATCTAGCACCTTTTATGTGCTATGATCTTGCTTGCTTGCTTGTGAGACCGGTTTTCATTTTAAAAATTGCTTGAACAGCTTGTGGTGGTTTGCTATTTTGTTGCATTCATGCTCATACTTGATACATGCTTGATTATCCTCACTAAGTCTATATGACTTACGCTCTTCCTGTTCTAACTATGATTTTCCAGGTGTAGAAACGAAGTGAGGATGGGATAGACAGACTGACTCTACACTTCTCTAGTTATTCCGCTGCTAATTTGTTAGATGTATGATATGACTTTTGACTTGTATATTATATTTGGGGTCTGTAATAATTATACGTTTTGATATTTGTATTTGGGGAGTTCGGCATAATCTTTGACGTCCAAACCTACCTCGATTCGGCCGCTGCGCTCCGCTACAATAACCGTAAATCTATAAATCATAGTAGTTTTTTGTATATCATAGTTGTTTTGATTGAGAATATAATTTATATCGTAGTGCTCATCTTTGACATCATAGCATTAATGTTAGAGAATATAACATTAACATCATATACATTACATAACTTTTATTTTTAGTTGAGATCATAGAATTATGTCTAAAATCATATGATTATAACAGAAAACATAGTAGTTAATGCAGAGTGTATAGTTTACTAGTTTAGTATATAACTTGAGAACATAGTAGTTTTTGTAGAGATCACAATCACTATAACAGAGAACATAGCAATATTTGTAGAGATCATTGAATTAAAACTGTAACATATTTAGTAACAACTTTTTATGAATCAAAAATGTAGAAATCATTGTAGAAATAGAAATAGTAGAGATCATAAACATGTGCTTTGAATCTCTGTAGCATCATCAACGTTCGTAGACAACAACAACAACATTAAGTAATATTCTTGAAAACATATCACATAAAAGAAAGAACATAAAAACATTGTGATACCTTTTTTTCCATATTTGAGTTGATGATTGAGGTGAGATCTTGATTGAAGACACCGCTAAATCCTTATTACAATCACCTTGTGAATGAATAAACAACAACAACATTACTTAGCAATCATTTCATATAAAAAGTAGTAGATATTGCTGAGAATATAGGATGTATAGGTGAGAAGATAGTACATATATGTAAGAACATAAAAAATACAGTAAAAAACATAATTCAAAATAATATATCGAAAAACAGAGCACAAAACGATTGTCGAATTTTGAATGAAAACATACATAATATTCTTGAGAACATAGATAATATTCTTGAGAACATAGATAATATTTTTTAGAACATAACACATACTGCTATAAACATATACACTTTCTTTTTCATATCTTAGTTGATATATATGGTCAGATTTTGAATAAAAACACTATATGATCTTAAAGCATTATTACACCTCGTAAATGCATAAACAACAATAACATCAATGAGTTACCATGAAAAAATGAAAATATAGATATATAGATCTAGACCTACAATTTTTCAAACTTGACATTTCAGATCTACATGGATTTGAGCTATTTTGTCATTGGAAACATGAAAAAAAAGAAACAATGAAAAGTGTTTGAAATCAGAGATTACCTTCGTTTTCGATCGTTTTTGTTCCATAATATAACAATGCATGAGTCGTCATTTTTTGATCGGAAAACAAGTTTGATCGGTTGTTTCTTCTCTATGTTCCTGGCCCTTGGTTGAGAGAGAGAATTTTAGAGAGAAAAAGTTTGAGTTGAAGGTTTTTGAGCAGTGATAATGATGCAAAATGAATTTTATCGTTATATATATGGATCTATTTTGTATATCCAAGTTAGTTGGGTTTTAACAACTTGGTTTTTATTTGGAATTAATTTATAATACAAAAACCTGCGAGAGTCCATGGTTTGTGAGAGTCATGCATTATTGTATATTAATTGTACGGTGTTATATGCAAATTGTGAATTTTTGTGTGTTTCGTGTATTTTTACAAATTGTATATTATTGCATAATAATTGTACAACGAATTTTATTGTGAAGTTGTGAAATTATAAAAATGTACAACTAATATAAAATAATCCAAGACTCTCGCAGAATTCTCACAAATCATGAACTCTCAGGAGAGTTTATCAATTTATAATATTAGAAACTTATATTTTTATGTCTCTTTTTGTATGTATCTATCTGAGATTGTTTCTTAAGAAACTCAGGTTAAACATGACATATAACCCGATGATATAAACGTACGAATCCTTTTTTTCTGTTCTTGGCGTTACCAATTAACACTAGGGAAATTTTGTTAATTACTTCTTGTTTTTTTTTCTATCAGAATCAGACCTGATCCGGATTTTCTATCCCACTTTTTATGTTTCAATTAGTGATCCACTCTCCAAAACATGACACATCATTCTAATTAGAAAATTTAACATGAGTTAACCCTGATAAAAAGAGTCATCAACTAAACTATCTCTCAACCCTACTTACATATGATTAGGAAACTCTTACTCAATTTTTTCCTCCACGTAATTTACTTGGCGCCAATACTTCTTTTCCCCTCCACTTTCTTTCTTTCCATTCTTCTTTAGTTCTTTCACGATGCTGAATCTAACTGCAACTATGATCATCCTAATTCTCATAATCTCATCTATTATATTGGTTCCATTTCCATTATTTATCTTTTGACGAATCTTAGCCGGCGAACCGAATCAATTGCACTTTATCTAATTCACCTCAGAGGTATGTTTATCAATTTTAAGATTTAAAGTTATATTTTATGTGTGTCGTGCTACAAATCAAATAAATTATGAGATTATTAAATTTGTAGCAGTATATAACACTTGCCATTGTCACATATCAATGAACCATATTTCAAATGAGTAGTTATCTTCTGAGAGTTCATAATCCTAATTCACTAGTGTTGTCTTTTCTTGTGGTGTGCATGGTATTTTAAGAAAATTAGTACTTTATAATTGCTATCACCCTATTAAGTGCTTTTTAGACACAAAAATATTGATTCATAGTTTATAAACTAGGCAGTGGCATACAACAATAATAACTAGGACATGTATATGTGTGGATATGATTTTTACTCTCCTTTGCAGTAATCAACGTGAACAATGATCAAACTAATGATCAAGAACTTAATGAAGAGCTTGATAATGATGACATATGTATTTTGTATCAAAATGAAATGGGTGAGAATGACTCGGCACGTCATATGAATCCGAGTGAGAGTGAACAAGAAATACATGCACGTGTACTAAGATTTGATTCCAAAACTCGGAATGGAATTTGAAAATGAAGAATCTGCCCTTGAGTCTTATAAAGCATATGCAAAATCAGCAGGATTCGGTGTAAGACTTTGGAAATCACATTCAACGGTTATCAAAGGTGTAGAAGTGACTTTGGATAGACGATTTTGTTGCTCTAGGCAAGGTGAAAGAACGAGTGACGTACGAGATAGTAAGGTGAAAAAACATCGTGCTTTAACAAGGTGCACGTGTAAAGCTCAGATGAAAATAAGTTGTCGTCAAAGAACCAAGTACGAGGTTGTTGGATTTGTTGCTGGGCATAACCATGAATGTGTGAGCTCTTCTCAATCACATTTCTTAAGATCACATAGAAAAATGAGTGTTTCTCAACATGGTGAAGTTGATTTAACAACAAGTTGTGGGCTTTCCCAAAAATAGACTATGGAGCTCATGGCCAAACAAGCTGGTGGAGTCGAACACCTTGGATTTATATCTGATGATTGCAAAAATTATTTGCACTCCAAAAGAACAAGTAAAATGGTGGTAAGTGATACTAGAGGTGTATTAGAATATCTACAAGGGAAACAAGCAGATGACCCAAACTTTTCATATGCAATCCAAGTTGATGAAGAAGGTATGATAACCAATGTATTTTGGGCTGATGCGAAAATGAGGTTGGATTATTACTATTTTAGTGATGTTGTTTGTTTCGACACAACCTATAGGAAGCATCAAGATGGACGTCCAACTGCTTTGTTTGTTGGTGTTAATAACTACAAGCAAAGAATTATTTTTGGGGCAGCCTTACTCTATGATGAGACCATTCCTTCATTTAAATGGTTATTTGATGTATTTGCCCAAAGGATGTCCCAAAAAAAACCACGGACAATTTTAACCGATCAAGACGCAGCGATGGCCAATGCGTTGAGCGTCGTGTGGCCAACAACCTATCAGCGTCTTTGTGTCTGGCATATTAATCAAAATGCAGCTAAACATCTTAGTACGGTTTATGCTGATTACAAGGATTTCGCTAAAGACTTCAGCAGCTGCATGTATGATCATGATGATGAAGGCGACTTTATTGATGCATGGAATAAGATAATTACGTATTACCATCTTGAAGATAATAAGGGTTGGATGGAATGTTTCAGATCAGAAAGAAATGAGCGTTCGCATACGGAAGAGAAACTTTTTGTGCAAATATGAGCACTACGCGACGTATTGAATTGATGAACAGTGTGATAAAAAATATATTAGTTACAAGCGTGACTTGTCCGAGTTCTTTGAGCACTTTGAAAGACTGCTTGAGGATCGTCGCTACAAAGAGTCGAGGGCGGATTGCCATGAAAATCAAAGTGTGCCATCTTTTGTCACTTCCTTTGCAAAGTTTGAAGCATGCTGCAAGTATATATACTCATAAAAATTTTGAGTTGTTTCAAGTAGAGGTATGCAAGTCTCATGAAAGCTACGCGGAGTTAAAGTCTAAGGTGGACAATGTAACAGAATATAAGGTTGCACATTTTCAGAGTAGGCATTCACACAATGTCACTTATGATTGGGAAGATGGCTCAATATCTTGTGGTTGCAAAAAAATTGAATTTGTAGGAATTTTGTGTTCGCATGCACTTAAAGTTCTTAACGAGAGACATATTATGAAAATTCCAAGTCAATATATCAAGAGACGGTGGACAAAAGCTGTAAAAAGGCAAAATTTTGACAATTGAGACCCCAGATATGCTCCTTGAAAATCCTAGTGAAAGGAAGAGTTACTTTTACAAGGAATTAAGTCAACTTGGTCATCATTTGGTTATGAAGGTAGGATAAAGTAAAAAGGCATATGAGATTGTGAAAGAGGGACTTAAAAAGCTATTAGAACAAGTTGATGATGCAAGTTTTGAAGATTGTGAAATTGATGAGCACACTAATGAAATGCAGAGTAAGAGTGCAGTTGTTGAAATGTAATAGTTGATCATTCAACATAAAATGTTAGTCCGATCAACAAGCGAGTTCGAGGTATAAAGTCTAAGGAAAAGATTAAAACAACACAGGCAAAAGGCTTAGAAGTGGTCTTGAAAAAGCTACCAAGAAAGCAAAGTCAACCCGAAAGTCTGAAAAAAAGAACCAAGAGCATGATCCACCATATGCAACTCAAGTTAGTGAAGAAAGTGTTGTTGTTCCTGAAATACCAATGCGTTTCATGGTACGTGTATTGTTTCATCTCTACTACTTACTCTTAACTGCATTTCCCATAACACTAATTAAACTTCTATCTAATTAAGGCTAGTGAGTAGTGACAATGGGGATACAATATCAACAATAGATGATGTATATAAACCTTCACAGGAGCTATCTCAGGTGTTGCTCCATTTATTTACTACTCTTTTTGTTTATAATTTTATTTATATTGTTCATTATGAGAATGACAATAATATTACAAGATCTATGGAAGTACTCTGTTACCACATCATATTTGGATTCAAATATGTTTTTGTCTAAAAGCTGGAGTCCGAATATTTTAGAGGTTATCAACGTGATTATATTTCTTTATTTTTTTCATGTTCCAGTAAAAAGTGCAAGTTGGATGAATATTTAAGATTCTTATTTCTTGCTTGTGTTCGCTTAAGCAGTCGCAAAATGGTAGACCTCTTGCAAGTACATCTGAGGTCAAGTCCGCGAGTTCCAGATTGGACCAGCTGGAACATGATGCAAGATTAAAAGATATATTAAAGGCATGTTAATGTACTTTTATTAAATTTTCTAATATGTATTGTTCTAAGATGAAAAGCGACATGTTTATGATAATGCAGATGATAGATCCAGATGATTTCTTGCATGAAGTATAATAGCATCCAAATGACTATCAATGCACTAGATGGTTGGCAAATTGGATACAATGGATGAAATATTAGAAGTTTGGAGGAGTAATAGTACCAGACACTACTCACTCCGGACGAAGTCCCTTTCCACTCTACTCCGAAGGCCTACTCTACTCACTTCGAATGAAGGCCCTTTCCACTCTACTCCGAAGGCCTACTTTACTCACTCTGGACGAAAGCCCTTTCCCCTCTACTCGAAAGGCCTACTCTACTCACTCCAGACGAAGGCCCTTTCCACTCTACTCCGAGGGCCTACTCTACTCAATCCTGACGAAGGTCTTTTCATCCGGACGAACCCTAGATAAATCAAAGTGAAACAAGACGGACTAGATTCTACCTAATCCACGAACCTTGCCCTTTTCATCCGGACGAACCCTAGACAAATCAAAGTGAACCAAGACGGACTAGATTCTACCTAATCCACGAACCTTGCCTTAGCCCGATTTATACCATATCATATTTAATCGTAGACAAATCAAAGTTAACCAAGACGAACTAGATTCTACCTGATCCACGAACCTTGCCTTAGCCTGATTTATAACATATCATAGTGGCGCCGTCTGTGGGAATCCCTTGGAATGAAAAGTTATGGCACCACCACTACAAGACTAAGGTCAATCGCATCTGACGTCGGCCCTTCTAACCAGAAGGTCCGAACCCAATCCTCTTTCGTAGTCGGAGTAATCGGTGAAAATACTGAATCATTCTTAAACATTATGAGAAAGATGGGAACGAGCCCCCCTCTCCACCTCGGACCACTCTACCCAGGGCGGAATGACACACCTCCTTTAGTGCCCTCCTCTAAGAGCCAACCCTGAGATGAAAATAGAAAACTCAAACTCTCTAGGACCCCAAGGTCTCAAGCGACTAAACAAGATAAAGAGACATCAACTCTATGTGATGAAGAAAGACGAGTAGACAACTCAAAGTGTTAATGATCCAGAAAGTTCTAGGCGGCTCGATGAAATGGAGACAAATCAAGATTACAATTTTGCAAACACTAGCAACATTGACAAAAAGAGAGTTCAAAAGATCAACAAAGCATGTAAAATCGAAAGCACGAGAAAAATGAAAAATATCATGAAGGGAAAAAGCATTCATAGTGGCGATCATCTTTGATCAACAAAAGTTTAAATTGAAGCTCCCCTCACATGTCGAGGGGATAACCAATCAAAAAATAAATTCACATGTTCAAATGGCTAGATACTTTACAAAAATTAGACAAGGGCATACTCCGGTCCATTTTTGAAGATAGAACCGAGCCTTGAATGAATTTACCCATTCATTTTTTAAATATGACCGACTTCACGAAGGACCAAGATTGAAGGAGTTTGGAGACAAACTTTCCAATCGTCATATATTGACTTTGGGATCAAGATTCAAATGTCCCATTTGACCGATCCAAGACCAAAGAAAAGAAAAGTAGACTGTCATTTGTGCTTGGAGGTTGACACTAATACTGGACTAATACGAGCTCGGAATTTTGGACCAAGAGACTGAAGCTGACATTTATTTTCAAATTCGAGATCTGGAGATTGGTTTAGTTCAAGGTTCGA
>JAYMSP010006517.1:0-11512 GCA_036897095.1 Plantago elongata | reverse complement strand
TGTACAGAGGTTTGGAGGTTGCAAGTGCGGTTTGATTGTTGGTGAGAATGCGTGGAATAGTGGAGACGAGAGCTCTCCTCAAAGCTGCCATTTTTTTGCCCTGATTTTGGATCGATTCAGAACTGGATTGAATTGGATGAAGAAACAGAGAAAGAATTGGAATTGCAAAGCTAATATCGATTCACGGAATTTTGTAATCGAACGAATTTGCTGATTGGATGCCAATTTGGATGGGGGTATTTGGATGGTGTTGGGAGATTTTTGTGTTTGGGTAACTATTCAAATGGGCAGATTCAAATGGCCGTACTGTTCACCCATTTTGCAGCAGCTAGTCCCTATTCATCCCAATCAAATCAAATCAACACAAACTCAAACAACACAAACTCAAAACTGACACAGTCATACCACATAAACATGGCACACCCTCAAAACCATACAGCCAAGAGAACTGAGACACCGTAGATCGACTTAACATTAACAAGAAGGTGCTTTGATATTCAATAAGAAGAAACGAGTTCAATTACCCAACCCAAAACCGAATCGAGAGCAGAACACTTACCGACAGGGAAGGGCGAATCTAAATTAGCAACGAACATAGGCAATTGTGTCAGAAATCGAGCGGTGGCGGAGTTGTAGTCGCGATTTGAGGCGAAGGTAGGTGGTGGTGTCGCCGCGGTGGAGGAGATCGTGATAGGAGAGGGAAAACCGGAGGGAGTCTGATCGAAGGTGACCGTGGTGGTGGGAGGGGCCGAACTGAAGAAGAGATTGGAGAAGCCGAGGTGGAGGATGAAGAAATAATTTGGTGAAGCTATTGAGGCGGTGAGAGGGGCCGTACTGAAGAAGGAACGATGAAGAAGAAGATAAGGACGAGGGTATATTCGGTGTTACGCAAAAATATCCACCTCATTGACTTCTGGACTCCAAGTAACGCGTAAATAAATTCCGAAAATTTATAAAATCGAATTCCCGGGTGATAGTTAAGACGGACTAAAGCCGTATAATAATTTAAACAGAAATATTTTTATTTTATTATTTTTATTATTTTATTAATTAAATATCAAATACTAATTTAACGCTAATTCGAAATTAACTGGCAAATGTTCGGCGTTTAATTTTTAATTTCACCTTATTTTTAATTCGCCTACTCGCTAGCGAACTTACCGTTTACTAATTCGTCACGAATTATACTGAAATAATTATTAAACTTTCGTTTAACGTCGAACCCGCTCGGGGTTAAAATTCAAAATTCGGCTTAGTTTATTACGGACTATTCTCGCTCGTGCGAAATAATAAAATATATTTTTAATTATTTCTCGCGTAATAAATTCGCGGTCTTTACAAATCACTTACAATTACAAATCATAAAATTACAAATCAATATTGATTAATTATATTTCACTCACTTACAAATATTTCATTCATAAATATATATTTTTTTTTAAAGCTGCGTATCATTCTATTGATTAATTATTCTTCATATTTACATTAGTTAATTTTGTCTACAAGTCGTGGCATTGAGTAATGTGAGACGTAACAAATATTTACATTATTCAATTAATTACGATTCCATTCACTAATATTTGCTTCGATTATTCTGAAATATAATTTTATTATTGTCATTTAATCTCATTTTAATATATAAAAAAATTATTCCATATACAAATACTACCAAACTACTTATTACATAATTAAACCAATCATATAATTCTAACAACCTTAAATATCAATCATTAACCAATATAATATTCATACATATTTTATCAAATCCCAATACCAATAACATCATACTTACACCAATCATTTATCTCTTACACAACCTATATAAAAAAACTACGATACCCTACCCAATTACAATTCTATACCAAAAATTAATTTTAGCAATCCTACTACAATTCGATCACTATTCACCCATTCAAATAATCTCCATTCAAATGTCCATCCAAACAGCCATTTAGTCTATCATTCATGATAATCACAACTTGTTCTTGCATTCTTCCATTCATCCAAGTTTCATCGTTTCACACACCCCGTTTCACGGTTCACACCGGGCCCAACTGCCAATCAATTTCATCTTCTATTTCATGTAGTAGAACCACGTCGGTTATCAATAAATATCGATGCATAACTTAAAATTTGATAACACAAAATTGCATCCCATAAATATTAAATTTTTATTAAGAATCTGAAAGAAGCTAAGGTTCAAGGGACTACCGAGAGCATCATTGGCATGGAAAACCCTGCAATGCTAACCAGTCAAACATTCAACATCACTAAAACATTGGTTAATATTGTTAAACTACATCCTTATATGTCTCGAACTTCAATTGTGAAGATTAGATCGTTTCACAGTGTATTATAGAGTGAGGTTTGTATAAATGATGGTAATGTGTGGCTATTATGATCAAGATAGTTAGAATTTCGCCTCCTCATTAATTTTGTAATCTTCACGAATGATATAGACAATTTGTTTCTTCTATGTCAAGCAATCTTCTCACTCTTCAATGGTTGTGAACGCCTTCTTCTGTTATTTTCCATAACAATTGGAATACTTGAGCTCGCTTACTGAGTGTCTATGGTAGCACCAACATGAGTAAAGTTGGGTTTATTTTAGGTGGGAAAATTGTAAGATTGAGTGGCTTGGATACGCAAGTGAAACATGGGTTATAGGTGAGATAGGAAATTGTATTATATTAGTTCCTAAATAATAAAATTTCTAGAAATCAATCGTAACGAATTATACTTCAATTCATTATGGACCCCAAGTTTTATTAGAAAAGATAATTTTTATTTTTGCCAAAGTAAAAAAGAGAAGTCCAACTATTCCATTTAAGCCCAAGCCCAAAGCAAACGTGTTTTTTACTTATTATATGCAACCTCAATTTCTAACCCTAAAAACATTAATCTGGAGGCTATAAAAATGGACGCCATGATTTAGAAAGTGAAGCCTACCGTCGTTCAAGCTTGAGGGAAGGGAGATGATATGCCTCGGAGGAGTTAGGAAAAACACTTTAAGGTAAGTTTTCCAACTGATTTCATCGTAAAATGCATATTATAAAATGTAAGATATGTTTTCAGAGTTGCATATGTTATTACACATGTTCAAAGGCATGTCATGTTTAAAGAGTACTTCACCATGTTGTTGTTATTGAGTTCCTACTATGTCATGACAGAACGTATGATGTGTTATGTCTGAATTTATGTGATGCATGATGTAAAACAATTTAACATCATGATTTGAGAAATATAGAATCTAAAGCATTGTACATATAAAGTTTGATTGCAATTTTCAATTGAGGAATCGCGATTAGTGGTGAGAGAATCACAATCATCACATTATTACGATGGTGAATAATGTGTTGATCGAATGCGACGTGAATAAATTGTTATATACTCTGAAAATGTATGTTCTTCCTAGGATAAAAAAAAAGAATAAATGTGAATACCGATTAAGTTTATTTACTATTAAATTTTATCAACTTAATCGGTAAAGTCTTTACTGTGACACCATTCTTGGAGTTATTAAATGGCATTGATACAAAGATCTCCTTCATAACATGGAAAAGGGTTTTCAGAATTATAATATTTCAAGAATACATATCTTTTTCTCCGCTAAAAACTTTCATAAGCCAGTTTCATACTTTCTCACAAAGAAGAAAAGGAGTATTAAAAGTAAATGTTATTTTCGAAATCACATATTACTTTCATCTTGTACACTTAAAAGACATATACAATAAAGTATTGAGTTCATTTCAACAATATCTCGAGTTGTTAGCCCTTGTGGTACGTTACATGAACTCACTCAACCAAATACTTCAAATCGAGGTTTGTCAGAGAAGTACTAATAAAATTATCACGACTAATAACAATGCTCGACAGAGTAAGTTGTATACACGATACAAAATCAGACAACAAAGGTAATAAAGTATTAACAAAATTTTCATAACAAACATAATGAAAAAGAAATCTAACTACCGAAGAGAATCTCATGATTTGAAATGAACAAAAAGAATTGATCCAATTACTTAGTCAACCCAAGCAAAGAGTATAAAATCGACCATTTCCATCAATTTTAGGCAAAGTAATAAATTGATAGTCTAATCTCCAAGTATATATAACTATTTTCTATTTTGACCTGAACCAACAAACAATCAAGAAAATAAAAATCGAGTCTTTCATTTCATTTCACCATGAAAGAACCTCCATCATCATCTTCTTCATCCGCCATAGCCAAGCACCTCGAAGCTCTGATACACTCTTCTCAACAAGTCCAGATTTTCAAGACCAAATGGTCTCTCATCTCCACCAAGCTCACCACTCTCCACTCCTCACTCTCCGACCTTTCTCTCCTCCCTGAAACCCCACTATCAGTTGAGCTTCTCTGCTCTCTATCGGAAACAGTCTCTGCAGCTGATTATCTGGCCTCTCTGTGTCAGTCACCGACTCCACCGGCCGGTAAGCTCAAAACCCAGAACGACGTTGACTCAATTTCGGCGAAATTGGAAGCTCACATCCATGACCTAGAAATTTTGTCTACGCCGGAAAGCCCCCAAAATGAGGCCTTTTTGGCTCCAGCGAGTAATTCGGTTCGGGTTGAGGCCCGGAACCTGATTACCCGGCTGCAGATCGGGTCGTCGGAGGCGAAAAGCTCGGTTCTTGATTTGGTTTTGGGGCTTTTGCAGGAGGATGATAAGAATGTGTTGATTGTGTTGGCGCAAGGGATTGTGCCTGTTTTGGTTAGATTGTTGGATTCGAGTACTAGTTATGAGATTAAGGAGAAGGCGGTGACGGTGATTGCGAAGATTTCGGGTGAGGGTTCGAGTAAGAGTGTGTTGTTAGGTGAGGGTTTGGTGTTGTTGAACAATTTGTTGAGGGTGCTTGAGTCTGGTAGTGTTTTTGCTAAGGAGAAAGCTTGCATTGCTCTTGGGGTGTTGAGTGATTGTAAGGAGAATGCGAGGGCGATTTCGTGTAGGGGTGGGATTGGGAATTTGTTAGAGATTTGTCAGCAGGGGACGCCTAATTCGCAGGCGTTGGCGGCCGGGGTGTTGAGGAATCTAGCGTTTTTCGAGGAGGTGAAGGAGAGTTTTGTGGAGGAGAATGCGGTGGGGGTGTTGTTGGGGCTGTGTAATTCGGGGACTGCGTTGGCGCAGGAGAATTCGATTGGTTGTTTTTGTAATTTGGTGAGTGGGGATGATGGGTTGAAGCTGGTTTTTGCTAGGGAGGGTGGGGTTGATTGTGTGAAGAACTTCTGGGATTCGGCAATGACAAATGAGAGTCTTGTTGTCGTTGTTGAGATGGTGAGGACATTGGCATTGTGTCCAAATATAGCTGAGTTTCTTGTATCGGATGGTTTTTTGAACCGTATTGTTGTGGCGTTGAGTTCAGGGGTTATTGGAGTCAGAGTTGCAGCTGCATTGGCTGTGTATGATTTAGCTTATAATACCAAAACGAGAAAGGACTTCGGTGAAACAGATTGCATTCCTTTTCTTGTGAAAATGTTGGATGGTAAAGCTATCAAGGAGAAAGAGGCTGCAGTTAAAGCCTTGTCGATGCTTGTGCAATACGACGGGAATAGGAAGATGTTTAGGAAAGAGGATAAGGGGATTGCTTCCGCAGTTCAACTCTTGGATATTTTGCCACCAGAATCCGATATGAAACATCTCATTTCATTATTAGGGTCGCTCCTGCAGTCTAAGAAATGCCGGAGGCAAATTGTGGAAGCCGGTGCTGGTGTTTACTTGCAGAAACTGGTGGAATCCGATGTTGATGGCGCAAAGAAGTTGTTTGACAGCTTGGGACAAGGCAAGCTATGGAGAGTCTTCGGTAGACCTTGACTAGCAGGTCACCGGATTTGGTATCGGATATCGTCATCCCGTATGTACAATATTTGTTTATGTCCTTTTCATATGGGGCTTTTTATGTTAGTCTTCTTTTCACATTGTTTATAAAGCTTTGGTTAGAATATGTGGTAGGAAAGTAAATGTGCTTATAGTCTAATTGGTGAATCAAGTGTTTCTGTTCAGTAGGAAAGTCTTTTTTTTCTGTGTTTGGTCACCTAAACTAGTGTAGGGACTTTGATTTTCATTACTGAATACTGCAATAAGATACTAGTAAATGATATGTTTCAGCTTGGTTTCTTGATTAGCTGTATGTGGTACTGGTTTTGTGTATAGAATAAATACACATCACTTTCAGCTGTTATGACATTGAGATATGATACTTTTGGATTCCCATTTACCTTTACAGGAAGTTTTGTTTGGTTGGTGCATGTTCTTTTCTTACAAGTACATAGTTCTATGTAAAGTTCTTTGGCTTTGTATAATATAGTGAAGATAGTTGATACCTTCATTATGAGTTCACACACACATATCTATGGTGTGGTGCTCTGTATTTGAGTGTAGGGTACTGTATCATTGTTTACATTCCGAAATTCCGAAAGTGGCATGGTGTATGGAATTTAAAAAACATGAAGCATGTGTTATTATTCTCTAATAATTGGTGCCAAATTCTGCCAGATTCTTTTGAGCTGGCTTGATGTGTCTTTATAATTCTGGAAAAACAATTTCCTTTTCTCTTGTTGCTTGGAGGATTTATTACTTGCCAACAAGAAAGTTCTTGGTTACTGCCGAGGCATTCTGGTATCAAGTGATCTCAACCGTGTTCTTTCCGCTCCCAGTTTAGGAGGCGGGGATTCTTGGCTATTGCTGAGGTATTCTGGTATCTGAGAGATCACAACCGTGTCCTTGCCTCGCCCAGTCTGGGAGACAGAAAAATCGATAGCCAACTTACATAGATTTCTAAATCATCATGCATTGGAAGTAAGCATGTGGATATCTTATGCCGGATTTGGACTAGAGTAGGAACCTTTGATTTATTCTGGCTTGGAGGTATCTTGTTGGTAGGGCTTCACCATGTTACATTTGTCCTCTCAGAGACATTTTATTTGTGGTGTTTGCCAAATGGTACAACTTCTTGTCATGGATCTTGATTAAAATTGACAGCAATAAACGGAAGAGAAACAGAAGATAGGCAATTAGGCATGGTCCTGTTCAGCAATGAAAGTCATTAAATAGATAGGCATGACATATGTATCTGGACCATCAACTCAAGGGAACTTTCGTAATAATCACTAGTCATATAATAACAGAAGCTAATGAAGTTCAGGGGTGCAAAAATAACACTTGAAAAATGCTAAATTTTATCGAAAGTTTAACGCTGAAATATGCGAGATGGGGCAGTAGTTCCGGCCTGTACCCCATATCCTCCTCCATTATCATACTAGGTTTCAAATGTTCGGCTAAATTCGTGGTTGTTCCATGCTTTACTGACAAATGTAGATTTTTGTACTGAAACATTATCTCAGCCTTTCCTCTCAGCTTGACTTCCAGCAAATTGTGTCCTGAAACCATCGATTTCTTCGTCTGTCAGTTCTCTGAATATCGGTGATACTCTTCCAATTTCATGACCTGCAGGTACAAACTCCCAAGGTCTTGTGGCCCTTTCAACATCATCATCACAAACTGAAATCGGAGATTCCGACAGGTTCAGTTGCTTGCTCGAGCACCTGGTGTGAGAACAATGGGATGAACGTTCTAACAAGCATGCAAGGAGATACACCAAGCCTGCCGATGTTTTCATGACTATGGAACAAGAAGGCTTATCAACCTTGTACAGTTTCCAGAATTCACTATCTTGTAAATAAGCATTTCCTTCACTAGATATGCTCATAACACTAGCCTTCATTTAGCTTATGGAGCCGTATTCTGCACCTACACTCATGAAAGCATAGTAAATTAAGCTCCTCGCAAAGAACTTGAGATTTGATAGTTTCCAGGGCCAACTCTAGATGATGTTTCTTGCTATGTTCATTCAATGAAACTCAAAATGTTGTGATATTGGCCTAAATTGTGTGTGGCCCATTATTACCACTCCTAGTTTTGCTCCAAGTCCACAAACCCAGTCCAAGCCCATGACAAATCCCTTTATTTGTGATGATGGTCTTTGACATGATTGTAGCAACCAACAAACCTTTTTACAGCACTGTTAGCTGAAAAATTAATTATTAATCGATTAATTAATTTATAATTGATTAGGTAGTTTATTTTATTAACAAATTAACTTAGTTATTTGAGAACCTTCACATTCACGTAATAAATATTTTATCAAAAAATATTTATAAAGCTAAAATTAATGGTAAACAAGGCCTTAATTGAATATTAGAACACTAGCTAAAGTAGCAGTCAAATAAATTAAATAATATACGGATAATTTGAATTTAAATTGAAATTAATTCTTTCTCACATAAAAACTCAATGAGTTACATGTCTCATTTGAAATTTTAATCCACACAATCCATTCTCTTGTCTCTACAAGCCACCTTACTATGTATACGACTCTATTGTCACTACTAAACCACACCACCAGAACACCAACGCTAGTCTTTGTGATCTGCGTATTCCCCCATTCCTGTGAGCCTTGTACTTCCGGTTGAAATATGGTGATAGAGTCTGAACTTTGTGTCTTACATCGTAACTAGTAGTGTTATCTGAGCCTGTTACAAAATAGTTCGACACGACCGTTTAATATTTAGCCCGACACGGCCATGTACATTTAAGTTGTGGGCCACAGGGGCCGTGCATTCCTTGCCCTGGGTCGGACTGGGACCATATAAGCCCGGGATCGAAAAAGTCCGGCCCGGTCCAGTTGACCCGTTTATTATACTTAATTAAATGAATATATTTCTTTAGAATTAATTACATATTATTTAAAATAGCTTTATATCTATTTATTATACGATCTTAATTTGAAAAGAGTCAATTACATATGACATGTTTTTTGTCGCTGTAAATTTTTCTTCATTAGTTTTTTTCAATTAATAGGAATGATTTAAGAATTAATATAGGATTTCATCTACTAATTATGTAGGATTCTTAGTTTCTTACAATATTTTTTATAATAACATTTGAATAGAAGAGATTGATCCCACCAATTCAATAATTATATTATATTATTGTCATACTTATACTAGATTAATTCTCATTGTTCGTTATTTACTCACCTTTCTTAAATCTTATTAATTCATTCTTTTTTTCTATATAAATTTACATAAACTCTTTTATAAAAAAGGCGAAACGAAAAAGTTCATATGGATTGGCCCGGTACATTTATAAGTGGGCTAGGGCCAGGTCGAGCCAGAATATTTATGGAAAAGCCGTTTAAAGACTAATCCGGTCAGCACATCAAATGGAGCGGGCTTTTAGCGACCCGGTCCAATTAACACATCTATTCGTAACCAAGCCAAGCGATAGACTATGGCACGGTACACTGGTCCAATACCAACTACATAACCAGGCCAAGCCAAGCCGTAGACTATTGATTATCAGTTTTTATTGTCTCAACTGTTAAATTTTAAATTGTGTTCTGACTTAGTGACTTGAGTATAATGCAATATAGTATTATAATTAAGCTCGATTTATCACTAACTTTTCAGTTTTATAAACTTTTTTCATCAAAAAATTTAACTAAATTAATTTGTTGGAAAAATGACTACCTAACAAACTACTAATTAATTTTTGAGCTAATTTTATTAAACATGTCATAATCAATCTTGTTATATGGTAAGATTCAGAACATAATGCCTTGCTCTGCATTTGGAGCTCCGATAATTTTTTCTCTAAATTGCAAATTTGGTGCAGCTAGCTTACCTGTTTGATATATTACTCCATTTGTTTAACTAGTGAAATAATTTTTCGTTTCAAACGTTCTACTAAAATGAAATAATTTTTAATTTATAAAAATAATCCCATAACATAACTCATTTTTAACCACACATTATTGAACTCGCATGTACTTTTCTATCTCAAATTTATTCTTAATCACATATTATATATATATTTTTTAAATGTATCTATGAAAAATACTTTGTTATAAATGAGACGGGAGGAGAATATATTAAAGAAAGTGATTATTACATCAATATAATTGGAGACTAATAATTTTCCTTGTGACAGACAGCTACATATGCATGTTCATAACATCAACGTATGTGTCTGAACGCTTACCACTCAAACTTTGATTTATCATCAAAACAAAATCCACCAATGAAGACTTGTCAACTAAATGCAATATCATCAACATTCTTTCTCTACTTTCATCACAAAGCCTACCTATCTATCTATCTTGTGCTGCAACTTAGATATATTTTGGGTCCAAACGCAGCTGCTAATTATATTGAGCAAGCTTCATTATCAATCAAGGTATATTCATCCTTGCTCATTCATTCATTCTACAAGATTGATTTTAATTTATTCTTTCTTGTTAGCTTTTGTATATATATGTATGTAGGACTATGAAGTCAAATTGTTGTATTATAAGTATTATTTTCTACCCATCCAAATAATATAATTGCGATTTTACTACTGTTGAGAGGAAAATTAAGTAATAGACGTTTTTTTGTTTATAACGGCAAAAACTACAACTTCTCCATACAATACTACTATGCCAAGAACATCTATACCAACACCACTTTACACCTAGCTAAACCTATTCCAACCATTTCACACAAGTTTATGTCTCCACCGAGAATCGAACATTCATTCTCAACTTTGACAAGCCTATCTATCTATCAATCTATCCATTTTTTTTGAGATCATAAATCTATCTTGTGCTGAAACTTAGAGATATATATATATATTTTTTGGGTTGAAATAAGTTTTATTTATTAAAAACTATTGAAATAAGTTATTTTTTAATTAAAAAAGACACTTAGTATAGAAATAAAATGTTGAAATAAGTTCACTGATTATTTCATTATTGAAATGTTGAAATAAGTCCAATTTTTGGATGAACCTAATATGAATTAGTCTTATTATTTGTTTGTAGATATTTCTATATATTTGTAAAATATATGTTAAAATTTTATCAACCAGTTCACCTATATTTATTAATTAATTAATTTAAAGAGGTTATATGAGCAGTTTTTTGTGCATTTTTACTAATGAAATTGCATATTTAAGATTGTGGAGTTCAATGAGGGTGGCTTATTGTCTAGCAATTTGATATAACACATATTGAAAAATAAATTGTCGAGAGTTTTGACATTGAAACAATCACTGTTGTTTTTGTAATTTCTCGCTATTAAGATTGTGGAGTTCAATGAGGGTGGCTTGTTAAGATGAATATAATAATATCTCGCTAAATTAATAAAATATTTCAATCCTAAAATTATTAATTTATAGAGGCTTTATTGTAATACTATCTCCGTTCTTTTAGAAAGTTTACCTTTTGATTTTTGTGTGAATTTTATAAAATACGATATATAGCAAGTAAATATTAGAAAGTAAGAAAGATAATGAAAATGTAAGAGATGGAATTGATAAATTAGAAAAGAGAGTGATATAAAATGAATAATTGAAGATAGTGAATTTAGAAAAAGAAAAAGAAATATTAACCTTTAGAAAAAACTAGTTTGAGGAAAGAAAACTCTAAAATTGATTAAAGGAAAGGGAAAACATGT
>JAYMSP010006516.1:0-11512 GCA_036897095.1 Plantago elongata | reverse complement strand
GAGCGTATTAGTCACCTTTCTGTAATAAAGATAAGTTACATGGTGATTGATCAAAAAACACTAAAAGATATTCCTAACAAATTTCCCCCTTTTTGATCAGTCACACATGACTATCTTAAAGTCCTATTACAAACATGGAAGTGAAAAAAATTCACCAATTAATCATTTCAAAAGATATTCAATCAGATAAATTAAGTGCAGAAAGTTAACATTAACCAAATCACAAGAAGTGATCTTTCCTGACAAGTTATCTTCTTATATATAGTTTCTGATAGTATGATCATCAGAAAAGTCATTACAACTTATAAGATAACTTTTACAGTCAGCAACATAACAAAATACTAAGTAAATTAGGATAACAGGAGAGTCCAAGCTCCAAGTAAACATCCTAATAAACTAGTTCTTCAAGTCTTCAAAATAACTTAGGTTCAAAAACCTCAAGTTCTTCAACATCTTTAATCAATTGGTATCAACTTTCTTGCAGTCTTCAACATATTCATAAAGTAACCTTCTGACAGAGAGCTCTATCTTTCTGGCTAAATCACAAATTTCTTTGTAAGCAATATCTGGATCTTCATGTTTTTCCAGATAGTGTTTTTTAGACTTCATAAAATTCCTGACCCAAAAGTTTTTTCCCCACACCTAAGCATGATTAATATTCAGCATAGATAACCCATGATACTTGTAAATTTCTTCACGGTATGCAATGTCATCCTAATATTGTTACCTTGTCATGTAAAATGACTCATAGGTTTGAACACCTAGCTTATTCTATTTGCTAAGAGTACCATCTAGCTTTTTGGTTTTATGCACATCATTTGGCTTTGGATATGGACAAACTTCTTCCAAAGGCTTCTTCATAGCCTCAGTCTTTATGTTAACCTCAAAATCAAGCCACTTATGAGTATTCTTGGGATTGAGCAGAGTAAGCTTGTTGGTTCTCCATGCCATCATTTGCATATAGATGGAATCTGGAAACTTCTTGTTGACTAAAAGATGTTGTAGTTCAAGAATCCAGTATCCATTCTGGAGATGTATGCACCTGTAGGATGATTGACTGTCAATGGTTTTGACATACTTAATCTGAGCAGCAGCTGGCCTTTCTTGTTGTTCTTCTTCTTGAAACCCACCAAATTGCATGTTCCTATGCATTCTTCTGTTTAAGACCTTTCTCCATATCCTCTTTCTTTCTGGGGTTGGTTCTGCTGGAAGTCCTACCTTGACTAGACTTGGTAATTTCAGAAGGGTTTCTTCTGCTTTCAGCTGGAGGTGCTGAAAAAAGGCTTTCCACTCTTTTTCTTTTTCTGTGAAGTGGATGCTCATCTCTGTCAGTCTCTTCATCATCATCATCATCATCATCATCATCATTATAGTTCCTGATGGGAGACTTGAAAGCTTCCTCCTTGTCTTTGATTTTCTCCTTCTTCCTTATCTTCTTCAAAAGGCTTGATTCCTTCAGGTATAACAAGGGTGGTCTTGGAACCCCTAGTTATAATGCTTCTTAAACTTGTCCTTGGTTCTTCAGAATGCTTGTTCTGCTCTTGAACTTGACGTGTGGAGGGGACTTGTTTTTCTTCTTTCCTCTACCTTTCTTGGTAGGTTTCTCTATTTCTTCCCTCATAGTCATGAGTGACTGACTCAAACTTACATAAGAAAGAGACAGGGACTCAAAGTTCTGTTGAAGATTATTGTGCACTTGAACTAGCTTCTGAACTTCCATTCTGAGCTCTTGATTCTCATTGAGGAGTGTCTGCTCCCTTTGATTTAGCTATTCCAATGAACGCAAGATAGAGCTGTCTTTAGAGTGGCATATCGTGCTTCCTCAAATGCTTTATTAGCATTATTGTAGTCTTCATCCTTAACCATACCTAAGTCATTCTGAGATAATGCAATGCTAGTGGCTCTATGCAGTAGAAACTTTAGCAATAGGCTTGAGGTTTTCTGGTACAGAGTTAAGTACTTGGGAATCTTCTTCAACGAGTTCATTTCTGAGAGATTGAAACACGATGCTTCTTCCAAGAAATTTGTCATCTCTGGAAGTTACAGCTGGAGAGGAGAAGATATGAGGAGCAAGAAGTGATCTTTTCATATGAGATACAAGCAATTGATCCTCTTCGGGTGCCAATCCTTGTGTTTCTTCATCGCCATCAGTGCTCAATGTAATCTGGTCATTGTAAGCTTGCTCAGCATTTGCTTTTCCTTTTCCTTTGATGCTGGCTCTCTGAGCAAATGAACCAGAAGGTCTATCTGATGTAGCCTTAGCATCATGCTCATCATAATGAGTCACCAGAGCGTCCAACTCTGTAGCCGTGACTTCGATGTCATACTTTAACTTCCACTTTTCTTCAAGAAGTTCCTTCTCCTTGAGATTTTTTGCCTCAATCTTCAGTAATTGGGCTTCATTGGATTCAATCAATGATTGGTATTCTTGATTGAGCTTGGTCTCATCTTCCAATAGCTTTCTGAGTTTTGAAACTCTCTCTTCAACAACTTCTAGATCTTCAGAAGGATCAGCTTGTTGTTCTTGATTATTCTGATCATGTTGGGATTGACCATCTTGTTGAGCTGGAGGTGGTGATTGATTTTAAAGTTGGTGGATACTGAGTAGAAAATTTAGAATATGGAGTATCCTCTCTGGATTCTCCTTGTTCCATTCCACCTGTCCCTAGTGGACCATCTTCATCATTATCTGGGTGATCACTGTCATCACCTTCACGTCTTTTTGAACGTTCCTCAGAGGAGTCTTCACCTTCGTTTTCATCTTGTTCTTCCTCTTCATAGGACACCAAGTTGATAATTTGAGGAAAAGTTATCCTTTGCCCATTAACTTCCTCCTGTTCAGAAGGGTATACCTTGAGTGTTTGGGACAAAACTGGATTCAATGCCATTTCCTGCTTGGTCACTTCATCAGCATTTATGAAGGCGCTCATCAGCTTCTTACTTATTGAGTATGTAAAATCTTCATCCATCACCTGGTGAAAAGAGAACTCTGGGAAAGAACCATGGATATAGTTCTCCAAATCAAAAGCCCGTGCTCTCCTTTCTAGATGGTCGATCATCTTAGCAAGCTCCGTAAGATCAGCTTGTCTGAGCTTTTGCCATTGCTTGAAGTATTTTATATGTCGTTTCAAGGTGCTTGAATGAAATATTTTCATCAGATCGCGTGAAGTTTCCACATCGATGACTGGTATAACTTGAGCCTGAAAGAAATGGATTCAAATTAGTTTTATTCAAACCAATTTGCAGTTATCTGAGCTTAAGAGAAGTATTGGTTTCTGAGCATACATGTGTATCATCACAATGCTCATTAACTTGTTCTTCTTGAACATTTGGTGCTTCAGATACTGGTTCCAAAGGGTCGACAGAATCCTCTAGTTTCATTCTTTCTTCTCGAACCTGAGAACAAAAATCAAACTTAAGAGATTATTTTCAGAAAGATGTGTAAAATAAGGTAATATGAGAATCCACTTACTTCCAAGATAGGAAGCTCAGAGGCTTGGTTTTCAGAAACCTGAGTGGCTTCTTCCATCCTTTCTAGAGACTTGGCTACTGCCTGGTCTATCTCCATAGGTGCTGCGGAGGTTTCCAAAATTTCCTCAGCGACCTTTTATTCAGTAGAAACCTATTCAAATAAGAAGTTTGATTAAGAAGTGTGAAGTTTAATGTACAATAGATTCAGAAAGCCAATGGTCCTGTTTTACATACCTCTGCTACATAAGGCTCTGTAGCAATTTCTTCAGAAGGCTTTTCAATTTCTAGAATCTCTTTGACTTGTGTTGTTTCCAACATTTCTACTTCCTTCTCAGTTGTTGCCTGTTCAGAGACACTTGGAGTTAGATGCATACAAGAAATTTTATCTAAGTACAAAGTATTTCTTCTTAAGAGACAATTGTTAACTGCTCTTCAGGCTTATTTTCTTGCATACTTTAGGTTGAAGGAACCTCTTCTCCATTCAGAGTGGTGGGTGTAGTTTCTTCCCCCATCTCCGTGGTCTCCATGATAGCCTGTAAAAAATGAAGCTTATGAGTAACTAGTTAAGAATTTTAAAAATGTCTAACAAGTTAGATACAAACTACTTCTGTTACCTGTGATTCTTCAGGCACAATGGCTTCCATTCCATGGCTTCAAGTTTTTGGTACTTCGAACCTTTCCTTTGTTTGACCTTTCTGAATTCCCATTTCAGAAATTTGAGGAACCTGTGCAGATGCATAAATTTCTTCAGCAATGATGTATGCTGGAAACTCGACTGTGGAAGCAATGTCAGTATCTTCCATCAATCTGTCATCATTCACCAATCCATCATCAGCCTGTTGGTGTGTGACATCTTCATCTGCCCTTTCTGGGATTGCATCCTCTGCAACTTTTGCTTTCTGCTCCATCATGAGTTTCTTTCCTTGATCTATTGAGAGCGAGAAGGAGGGGCACATCATCATCTTCAGATATTGCATTGAAGTCTGGTATTGATTCATAGATCAAACCGTGCTCTCTCAATGAAACTTATGGCATGTTGACAATGCTCAAGGATCTCCTATATGAACTGGAGTCCTTCTAAGCTTCAAGTGGTCTCCGGGCTTCTTCATTCTGAATAGCCCTTTCTAAAAGATTAGTTTCTTTAGATACAATTTTCATCCTCTTTCTGGACCTTGGTTTTTTGGTCCTAGGTTTCATGGCAATTTGGACCTCAACTTGTAACTCTTCTTCCGATACACCTTTGCTCTGAGCAACCAACTCATCCTTGGCTACTTGCTTCAAGGCATCCTCATATGCATGTCTATACATAGAGTTGGTCAGTGTATTTCCTTGTGCTCTTGGAGAGCAACTCCACATTTCTCTAAAATGTAGCAAATCTTAAGGCCATAGTGCATGTTTGCTTTGGCGTCTGCACTGCCTTTGACAATTTTAGGCTCAAATTCGTTTACTCTATTTACGAATTTCATGAATAGATATTTCCCCCAGTTGAAGAGGTCATCTCTGTTCTTCAGCTCCTGGAGAATGGTCATTATCACCCATCTCTCCATTTTGATCTGGTCTATTCCTCTCTTGTTTCCATCCAAGCATCTATGCAGAATGATGGCAAGTACGTTCCAGTGCTCGAACAAATGGCGTGTCCTGATGCCTCCCAGAATGAAGGATGAGGGACAGTCCTTAATCGCATCGTTAGCAGCCTCTTCGTAGAGTATCTTGACTGCAGAGATCAAGTCTTTATCTCTTGTGTTTATCTCCCACGGTCTCTGAGACGAAATATTTGGCATAAGGCTTCACAATCAAGATGTATTTCGACAACCTGAACTTTCGATTTGATGAACGTTTCTTCGACTTCGTTCACAATCTTGCTGTAGACCTGGGATGAGTTGTAAAACTCCAAGACATCAAGTGGAGATAGTCCAAAAGGGGTGGCACAGAGGAATTTCTTCATATGTGTCTTTTTCAGCATTTTCATAATCAGATTCCTATCTGGAGTAGAGGTTATAGCCACATTCATGTATTGTTCAACCATGTGTGCTCCCCAGTTCATTTTGAGGCTGGAAACCCAATTCTCTGGGTTGAAGTTACCCAACAAGTGTTTGTTCAACACCTGTAAAGTCCTATCTTCTCCTGGCTTTTCATCAGAAGAAGCAGCTGCAGCTGAGTTCTTAGACGAGGTCTTTCTGGGTGCCATCTTATATAGAATTCCTGGTTAGGATTTAGAAAAAGTGCTTAAATTCGAGAAGTGTTAATCTTTCTTTTCAGATGATTAAGCACTACTCAGAAATATTAGTAGAAAGATTGCAGAAAACATAGAGAATTTTCGCTATTTTGATGCAAGATGAAATTTCGGATTTTGTAAAAGTGTTTGTCTCTTACTAGAATCCTTTATATATAGCAAGATAAATTACATAGATACATCATACGTACAATAAACCGTATGTGTAAATGTGTACATTGCATCGGCATGGTAATACGTTTCTACATTGCATGCAATGCATCGTGGGCCACGTCTCTTTTCTCAACATGAATTACTTGCCGAGAATTAATCTCCTTCGTTGAGATTATAACACTTTATTCATCAAGGGCTTATATTAAATATCAGGTAATGATATCAATCAACAAATGTACTTGTATCCACTTAATGAATTTTGACAACATATATCCATAAGTAACTATTAGAGTGTGTGATACCAGAAAACCTTTGGACTTATTTCAGAGAGCATGTCTTGTCTGCATGTAATTTATCATGGAAATGGTAATGGCACAAGAACCAAGACATATTTGACTCTCAGAAATGTGTACAATGTAGCACTATCTGGTACCAACAAACTTCGTGTCTTAAATAGTTTTCTGAATTTCGGTTTCAGAAAAATCTATAGGATATGTAACCTATCCAGAGTATTTGAAATATAGCATTGTATACTTATGGACTATATACCAGCTTGTCTTTCTGGGTCCATCTTCCCAGAAGACTAAAGGCTTTCTGAGTCAAGTCTCATAAACCTTGATAATTCTCCTTTTCTGATAGGCTTTATGAATACCCGTTTTAGAAACATGTCTTCCTTTTTCTCTTAATCCTTTCCAATTCCATTGAAGACTTAGAACTTTTCAGTTTAGAGGCATCTCCATTAACCCAAGACTATGTCTCAAGGTTAAAAACCTACTTTTCTAGAGTGGCATAGTGAAGATATCACCAAGTTGATATTCAGTGTCAACCTTCAGAATCTCTATATTGCCTTTTTCAACATGGTCTCTGATGAAGTGGTGTCTAACATCAATATGCTTAGTTCTTGCATGGAACTTTGGATTTTGAGTAATCGCAATTGCACTTGTGTTATCACAGAAAATGGAATTTTTCTCTTCATTAAGACCATAATCTCCGAGTTGTTGTTGTATCTATAATACTTGAGTAGCACAACAACCAGCAGCAACATATTCAGCTTATGTGGGAGAATTAGTAATTGAGTGTTGCTTCTTGCTATAAACCATGAGAGAAGTCTAGTTCCCAGAAACTGACAAGTTCTTGAGGTACTTTTCCTATCAAGCATTGATCCAGCATAATCAGCATCTGAGTAGCCAACCAAACTTACAATAACCAGCATCAATATATTCAGCTTCTGTGGGAGAAGTAGCAATTAAGTTTTTCTTCTTGCTATAAACCATGAGAGAAGTCTAGTTCCCAGAAACTGACAAGTTCCTGATGTACTTTTCCTATCAAGCATTGATCCAGCATAATTAGCATCTGAGTAGCCAACCAAACTTAATCTACTTTCTTTAGGATACCACAGTCCAACTTCTACAGTACCTTTGACATACCTTAATATTTTCATGGCAATGTTGTAATGTGACTGCATAGGATTCGTTTGAAATCTAACACACACACCAACTGCATATTGAATATATAGTAGTGAACCTATCAAGTTCCTACACTTATGTTCTTCAATACTCTTGTCAGATTCAGTATAAGTCATTTTGGTTCCTATGCTCATAGGTATCTTGGCTATCTTTTCATAAAACTTAAGATTGAACTTGTTGAGCATATCTTGCATACCTTGTTTGACTAATGAATATTCCATCATTGAGTTGCTTGGCCTGCAATCCTAGGAAATAGTTCAGTTCTCCCATAATGCTCATCTCAAATTTGCTTTTCATGAGATTGGCAAAATCATCACAAAGTTGCTTGTCTTCAGATCCAAATATAATGTCATCAACATATACTTGAACTAAAAGTAGTTTCCCATCATGCTTTAAAGTAAACATAGTTTTATCAACTTCACCTTTCTTAAAATCAATATTCAGAAAGTATTTGGCCAACATGTCATACCATGCTCCTGGAGCCTGTTTCAGTCCATACAAAGCTTTTTGTAACTTATAGATCATTCTACTTTTTGAGAAAACCTCAAAGCCTGGTGTTTGATCAACATAAACTTCCTCTGCAAGTTCACCATTCAAAAATGCACTTTTAACATCCAATAAACTTTAAAGTCATTATGAGCTGCAAAGGCTATAAATAGTCTGATTGCATCTAATCTTGAAACTGGTGCATATGACTCATCAAAATCTAAACCTTCAGTTTCGGTAAATCCCTTGGCAACCAACCTAGCTTTGTTTCTCGTTATTTCGCCAGATTCATTCATCTTGTTTCTGAAAACCCACTTAGTTCCAATCACAGATATCCCATCCACAAAGGGTACTAGTTTCCAGACCTTGTTTCTCTCAAATTGATCCAACTTTTCTTGCATTGCAGAGATCCTATCTTGATCCTTTAATGCATCTTCTATAGTTTTGGGTTCAATGTTTGAGAGAAAAAAAAAGAGAGAGAATCAATATTTTCATCTATTGCTCTCCAAGTTCTAACACCTTTTTCAATTGGACCAATCACAACCTTCGCAAGATGATCTCTAATCCATTCATAATGGGTTTAACCTGTAGGGTCATCATCTACGTGAACTAAATGTGAATCACTATGATTTTGATTTGATACTTCTTCAGTGTTAGATCTTTCTGGAATACGTCTTTCGGAAAGGCTATTCCCAGAAGGATCTCTTTGATAAGTAATCTCAGCTTCCATTTCTGGAATCCTTTAAGGAAATTCTTCATCATGTCTAAGAGTCATCTTGTTGTTACTAGGAAAATCATGCTTTTCATCGTCAGACCCATCCTCAATACTAATCACAGAGTTTCTCCTCTCTGAGTGTTCTTATTCAGATGCCTTAATCAGAAGTTCCTTGAATCTTTCTGAGAGTTCCTTATCAAGGGGCATTCTCTTGTTTCCTTCATAGAATACTACATGAACTGATTCTTCAATCTTCTTTGTTCTTTTGTTGTATACTCTATAGACTTTGCTATTCATAGAATAACCAAGAAATACACTTAAGTCAGCCTTTTGTTGAAATATTCTCAAGTATTCTTTTCCATTGTTAAGAACAAAACATCTACAATCAAACACCCTCAAATATTTGATATTAGGGGGTCTACCAACCAAAAGCTCATAAGGAGTTTTGTCATGGTGCTTGTTTATCAAACATCTGTTCTGAGTGTAGCATGATGTATTTACAGCTCCAACCCAATAAATCTCACTTATTTCAGTGTCAGCTAGCATTGTCCTTGCAGCTTCTTTAAGGCTCCTATTCTCCCTTTCAGCAACACCATTTTTTGTTGTGGTGTCCTTACTGAAGATAGTTGATGTTGTATACCTTTGCAGGTACGAAACTCTTTTATATACTGATTGACAAATTCAGTACCATGGTATGTTCTGATTGCAGATACTTTGTCATTATTCATGACTTCAAGCTTGTTCGGCAAGTTTGGTATCTCCACCCTAGCATCAGACTTTTGTTTCTGAAAGACAATCTAGGTAAACCTAGAGAAGTCATCTACAACAACTAGACCATACTTATTGCTTCCATAACTTGTTACATATGAGTCAAAGAGATCCATATGTAAAAGTTGTAGTGGTCTAACAATAGAATGTCTGGTTTTGGACTTGAAAGATGTTTTGAATTGTTTCCCCAATTGACAAGTAGAGCAGAGATCGTCCTTTCTGAATGTTGTTTTAGGTAATCCAACCACTATCTCTTTCTTGGCAAGCTTGTTCAGAGTTTTGAAATTCAAGTGACTCATTCTTTTGTGCCATAATCAGTTTTCTTCAGTGTGACCTGATTGACTCACCATGAGACATTCTTCAATTGTAGAAGATGTCCAATTAGCGACATATAGACTTCCTTTCCACTTAGCAACCAAGAATGTTTTCTTTGACTCATCGTCAATCAATTTGCAGAATTTTGATTTAATTTTTGCGGAATATTCCCTATCTGCAAACTGGTTCATGCTAAAAAGATTGTATTTCAAACCTTTAACATGTAATACGTCAAAGATCATAAGGGACCCCAATTTGACGTTGCCAAATGCTATGGAAGGATTTAATTCTACTCCAGCAAACCTAATGTTAGGTCCGGTATCACAAGCTTTGTAATCGACCAAGTTTGCTTTGTCTCCTGTCATGTGCTTCCCGCATCCACTATCAAATAGCCTTAGTCCATGACGCGTTCTCATCAGCCATCAGACATTCTTCGATGTTCGAAATGTCAGGACCTACTATCTCAGCAACTCCACACAAGTCGTTCTTTTTCAGGCTAAAATCGATAACATCATGAGTTATTCTGCACAATTCAGGTGATGGTAATGTTGAGTCTTATGGATCCTCACTTTCTGAGTTTGACTCAACATCCAGAGCATCGAGTTGAATTTGGATATTCTTTCTCTCTTCAGTGAACAGTGCCCTTTGAGTTCTTTTGTATGTTCTTCTCTCCTTTTTGTCACCCGTCTTAAGCTTATTGAAAGCAGGATAATCACGTTTGAAGTGACCGGGCTTTTGACAAAAGAAGCATATATCATTCCCAACTTCAGCAACTTCAGTACTAACAGCTTTCTGAGCAAGGTTGTTCAGAGAGTTGTTCATTTAGTTTGGGCCGAGATGCTTTTTCAGCTTCTCTTTTAATTTTCTCCTTTCTATCTCTTGAGTAACATGTTTCTTCATATGTCTTACTGCAAGAGAATTTCCTCAGACACTACCTTGGTATCCTTCTTTTCAGAAGTACCTTGGGAAACTAGAGAAACACTTTGTAACTATTTAGCTACATCCAAACCTCGTTGGGTTGTCTCATAGTTTACAATGGCTAAATGAGAAAAAGAGTTCCACTAGAGTGATTTGGGGCATTCCTTGATTGAAATAGAAGTATTGCGTATGTTCCAAATTTTGGTTCAAACTTCTGATAATGATTTTCACTTTCTCAGAATTTGAATATCTGTCACTTTCTCCAAGTGCAGCCATATGACTCATGAGTGTTGTAAACCGAAAATCAAGTTCTTCTAATGCTTCAGAGAGACCCAGTTTGAAATTATGAAATTTAAGTTTTAGAACTTCTAACTTGTTTTCCTTGGTTTTCCCAGTACCAACACAGATATCTTCTATAAGTTTTCAGGCTACTTTGGCCATCTTTGCACACCACAGTTTGCACTGTATATGCTCAGGTGTCGATCGAATGATGATATTACGAGCTTGACCATCTAAAATGTGTCTCTTGGCATCTTCCGATGTCCAGAGCTCACGAGGTTTATCTTCGTACTCAACTTGTCCAGTAGCGATACGACCACTATTGCTAGTAGAAGCATCACTAACTTCAGTGTCAGTGTTTCTACGACCGTCAGATACCTCAATCACTTGTTTGAGTTGTCTGATTCTGATTGACCCTCTGATGATATAAATCATCTCATCACTAATGGCTTCAAGGTGTAGCATCATGTTGTTCTTTCATATCTTGTAATTCTCGAGTTTATGAACCGAAGCATCACTCAAAGACATAATTGCACACTTAACACACAATTAAAAACGTCCTCGTAAAGCGAGTAAAACTTTACCTATCTGGAAGATCGAGGTTCAGTGCAGAAGGCTGGTAAACCTCCCGCTCTGATACCACTTGTTAGTTCAGATAACGGCAAAGGTAAAAAACTGGGGGGGGGGGGGGGAAAATGGCTTTTCAAA
>JAYMSP010006515.1:0-11514 GCA_036897095.1 Plantago elongata | reverse complement strand
TGCAACCAACTACTGTGCTTCACTCTTTGGTTGATATTTCCAGAAATAAAACCAACCATTATACACAGAAAAATGGAAGCATAATAATAATAATAATAATAATAATAATAATAATAATAATAATAATAATAATAATAATAATAATAATAATATTATCAGATATAGCCTATTGAACTTCCTCATTGACAAATGAATCTGCAACTTCCCTTAAAAAACCGACAAGATAGCAAACATTTGAAACGAGTGCTACATAGCTATTAGCCATAATGCTAATCATTGCATCATGCATTCATATCATCTTCTCCATACATTGCCCTCAACAAGTCCCCCTTTAAAGTGTGTCTTTTCCTAAATGAAAATCAGCCACGCCTTGCTAGATCGTCATTGTGCTGTTTGACTTGGTCTAAGTTAATAACATGTCCCACAAAACAAAATCATTGTGTTATCTTTTCTTATGCAACTCACTCTTATCTTCTTAGAAGATAAAATCTTAACAATTTCATCATTATTCAAATTTCCATTCATCAATGTAATCTCTTGTGGAAATGCATAATACCAACAAGAAAAATGTTCAGAATGGCCCTATGGTGAATTGCTGAGGACATGATACATCAACACCTTGTGCGAAAATTGGTAACTTGCAGCAGAGGCCCTGAAGTACTTTTTAAGTTAATAGTAACATTTACTCGCCAACTAATTCATTCAAAGGCCTGTCTGCAATAAATCAGTAATTATAAGCGATTTCGAGTCCCAACCTAAATAAGGAATTATAACTAAACTAGAATCCAACTAAAATACTGATTGCTAAATATAGACCTCTTACTTGACCATATGAAATAATATAAATTAATTATATCCTAAACCACTAATACATGTCCTAATGCTATAATACTCTTCCTGATTTCAATCACTAAGCCTAGTATGCAAAATATTGATAGCTGCCGATACTAAACCAGCTGAGTAATACACAAAAAACTTGTAAAATTCAAGTCCGGGTTAGCAAGAGAATGAGGATTTGCTCATTAACATAGCTACATAAAAGAAAGGACTCAAGAAATTTTATGTGATAATACGTTGAATTAATTGCTATTATCGTCTCGCCAGGGCACTGTCCGAGTTTAAGATTTGGCCTCTGCAGGTATAATGTCACCTACAGACGCTTTATGCCCCAATCATTCCGGATAACACTAAACCCAGTATAATGTCCCGGCATGTAGCGGAAAAACCCAGTATATGAGATCTCGGCAAGTAATGGCTGTTTAGTGCCTCTAGAGTGAAATAATGGTCAAATGACTAGTTTAACCACACATAAACCTAATAAAATCTATTTCCTCCCCTTTTCTTTTCATTTTTATTTCTTACACTATTGGCTGCTGCTCAGTATGCTACTTGTCACTTTTCTCACAGTACCACGACCAGTGACTTCCTGCCAAACACTCGGCACCGGCTACCCCTACCCACCACGGTCATTGAGCTAACTCGAGATTGAAAAAAAGATTTCTCCTAGAACTTTAGATGAAGAGACTGGTAAAGCAACAAAAAGAAGAGATCAAGTTGGTAATAGAAGTGAAGATAGAAGAATTATATCTTGAAGATGAAGACACTGATTTATGCTTTATTGGCTTATGACTTATATTTTATAATTTGCTTTATGACAATCTCGACAACAAGCCAAATGCAGGGAGGACAGCTCACGAATACATTCTACTTTTCACAAATGCAGTATCTGGTGTACCACATCTAAGCCTAGCATCATTGATCAAACCTAAAATATGACTTTATTAAATATTACATGAAGGAATCCCTAGGAATCAAGTACAGAATTTCAATAGAATTAAGAAAATGGCAAGCAAGCTAACAATAACTTCAGCCATTAAGATTATACAAAAACATAAAATTCTAACCATTGCCAAGCGTGTAGACCTCACATACAAAGAAGGATTTTCTAAGTCACAATATAAGTACCCTGAATTCTCGGCTATTTTCACTGATTTCAGTTGTTTAATTATAATAAGCAGCTACATAGTGACACTAACATGTTATAATAGCACCCCGTCCATAACAGCAAGTAATAACTGAAATTTTTATTACCCACTCAGAAAGATCTTCATAGGCATAGCAATAAAATATAACTAGTCTTCATGCAGTTGAATACTTTGTGGAATATTTGGAGTTAATATTATCAATAGGTCCATAAAATATCCTCTAAGAAAAACCAGAGCAGCAGAGTCTGCAAGCAGTGGTGATCGACAACCAAAAAGTTCTCGCTGAGAATTCCTAAACTAAGAGAATTGCAACATAGTTGATCAAAAGGCATTTGTTTACCTACTCCCTTTCTTTATACCAGACCCCTCATCTTTGGAATTTCCACCTGCCATCCGGGAGTGAATAGAAGAGGTCCATGTTTTTATTAATGATCCATGTCAAAGAAAAAGATAAATCATTCTTCTATCCACATTGCGTTATAGAATAAATCTAGTATAAAACTCATTGTATCAAGAACTTATGGTTTGTATCATAACATTGCAACACACCTTCAGAATCATTCTTCAACTTCTCGTTGGGGTTGATTGTTCCCCCTCTAACAAATGCCTTTGATGCTGAGTCCGCTTGAAATGATTCTACAAACTCTTGATATAATCGCGCTGTTTCATCCTCAGCCCTCTGCCATAGCAACATTATACAAATTAAATAAGACAAGTTATAGTCTATGCAAAAGCTGAGAGGTTTAAACACAGAAGTGAGCAATGCCTTCTTCTTTGCCTCTTCTTCCTCCCTATGCTTCTGAAATGGAGTCTTCTTCCGAGAACTCATATTACCATGTAAAAGTCTAACTGCAAAATGAACACAAGAAACCATTAAAAACACATTATACAGGTAAAACTCTGAAATCAATCATACAGCAAATCCTTCTAACAGTACCATATAACGGAAACCCTAGTAGATATTTAAAAATGAAACAACGAATATTAGCGAAGAACAATTACAGCACAGCTTCTGAGCAAATACAAGGAATAAAAAATTGAACACAGTCCAAAGTGAACCCAGAATAAGGTTTTTTGCACAAAAATAACGAGGAAGCAATAAAAGCAGACAAAAAACAAAGACAATGCAGAAAGCAATCAAATAAGCAACGAACAGACGTTTTCTTCAACCAAATTGCAGAAGCTTCATTAGGGTTCCTTGTTGGTGAGAAAACCCTTGAACAAAATTGACAGTATTTATACCAGATAGATGGATAGAAAAAATTAAAACAAATTTGCACTAAGAGAATGTAATTGAAAACTCACAGCAGTGGAAATAAGAAAGGATCTGCAAAAAGATTAGGTTAACAAGAAGAGTTTGAGCTGATCGACTGTTTTTAATTTAGAAGAAGAAGAGTCTGTAAATGTGTAATGGACAGACAGACAAAGCAGGTTAGCAAATAGTACACCATATACTCTGCGACCCGACCCGGTTAGCCCGATACGCTTTTTTAACTGTGCATCCACATTCTAAGTTCATGGACCTACAAATTACTACAGATTACAAAACGCACCTCGCTTAGATCATCTTTCTAAATTGATAAAATTACAAATGCTTCTAAAGATTAGCCTAGATTAGCCTTGGTACTTGATGGGGAAGTAATTTGAATTGAATTGGTTATTTTGTAAATCTAATATAATTAAAGTTGGAGGTGATGTCTGAGTGTTCATCTTGAGCTTGGCCGGAGACACATACTAAATGCATTAATTTAACCTTTTATTAATTCATATTGACTAGATTTGTGTGCAATCGAATTAAAAATTAATTAAACTTTTAAGTAAACTAGTTTATGGCCCGTCGAGTAACTCGACGGGTATTAGAGAGACAAATGAAAAATATTACGAAAAAAAGATTAAAATAAAATGCATAATGAAAAAAAATACATAATATGATATTACATACTTTAACAGTTTATCATCCGTCAAAATTCGACAGGTATTAAAGAAACATATATTATAAACATATCTCGATACAACATATTCATTTTTCAAAAAGTACGTACACAATAAATATATAAAAATATTAATTAGAGTAAATAATTTACAAAAAATAAAAAAGTGCTCACATAATATGCTAATAGTAATAATTTATTATAAACTATATATTCAAGTCTTCAAAATTATAAGGTGATTAATTTAAAATTAACTTATAGTTTGTCAACCGCCTCTTTCTGTATACAAAATTTGAAGTTGCATAATATAAGTCTGTAATTGGATAGGACCCAGCTACAAACCAGTTATGACCCATCAAATTATTTATGTATACGTACGGGTTGCATACACCCGCGCCCGTCGTAATTTCGATCAGAAATCGATTTGAATTCGACACATAATACACCTAGAATCCAAAATGTCCCAAATTTTTGTCGGGGGAGGGGCTAGGGTGATACCTAGCCTCTCTCCACGTGATCATAAAAAATATTATGAAAATATGTAATAAATTATGTTAGCGAAACGTTTACACGAAAAACATGTGGAGAATTGTTTTCATGAAAAATAAACATTCTCTAACATGTAGAGTACCCCCTCCCCCCCCCCCCCAAAATGTACAAGTCCGGATCGCGTACCCCAGTCTGTCGTGCCCAAAATCCAACCCACACTAAAACTCAATATGGACCAAACCTTCAATTCGATCCGTACACAAATTTGACACCCAATTCGCCTAAAATTCAAAATGGTCCAAGTTTTTTGTCAAGGGTAGGGTGATACCTACCCCCTTCACCCGACCTTAATAATTTTGTGAAATATGTGAGAGATTATGTTACCGAAACATAAAAAATTTACCCCGGTAGAGGTACCCCCATCGCACCAATAAAGTTACCAAAAACACGTGGTGAATTATTTTTGTGAAAAAGGAAACATTTTCTCTCATTTAGGGTACCTTCCCTCCCCCAATGTACATGTACGGATTGGGTTCTCCCGTATCCGTCCAAAACACACCAAGATCTAATATGGACCCAACCCATAAAGAACTAATTTGAATTCAATCTGTACACAAATTGACATATAACCCTTCTAAAATCTGTAATGGCCCAAAACAATTTCAATTCACCTACCCCTTCTCCGACCGACCATAAAAATCATTGTTAAAATATGTGAGAAATTATGTCAGCGACATCGAAAAAACTCGCCCCGATAGGGGTACCCCATTCCCACTAAGAAAAGTTTATGTGAAAAAATTGTGGAGAACTATTTTTATGAAAAGGAAACATTTTCACCCATATAAGGTACATGCATCCCCCACCCCCAATGTACATGTATAAATTGTGTACCCCGGTGCCTGTCCAAAAGTCGTCATGTCCAAAATCCAACCAACACTAAGACTCAATCTGGATCAATTCTTGAATTCGGCTCGTACACAAATTTGACACACAATTTGCCTAATGTAGGCCCAACCATAAAGAAACTGATCTGAATTTGATCCATACATAAATTGACACACAATCTGCATAAAATCCCAAATGGCTCAAGTTTTTGTCAGGGATCCCTACCTCCTCCCCCACCCGACCCTAAAACAATTGTGGGAATATATGTGAAAATTGTGTTTGCGAAATCGAAAATATTTGCTCGGATCGCACTACAAAAATATAGTGAAATCGCGACGGGGAGGGGAGACATAAACTATTCGTAGGCAATTTTACGACAAATCGCTAAGGACAGCGACGAATAGCTATCCTTCCATGCCACCAACAAATGTTTATGTGAAAGTATGTGAAGAATTATTTTCGTGAAAGGAAAATATTTTATCTAGTGTAGGATACCCCACCCTAATCCTCGTCGACCAGACAACAATGAAACTCTTGTTTTTTTAATTTGTATCCAAAACTTCAGCTTTTATGTATTCCAGACTTTGACGTCTAGTGACTGAAATTGAAATAGGGATTTTCGGGCACGACTTCCACGTCAACCTTGAACTCCAGGTTTCCGAATACATAAAGAAGAGTTTCAGGATTTGATTCCTCTTAGGCGTGTTGATGTTTGCCATCTACAAATTATGTTATGGGAAGTCTTCAAACATTTATTTCTCCTATAGATCGTCTGCTCATGAGAATTTACTGGAGGAGCAAGTAAAGAAGCGGAGCCTATATTGGAGCAAGTGAAGAACGTGGAGGAGGAAATAAAGAAGCTCATATCCGTAATACGGTTTTTTTCTTCCTATATATGGTGTTAAGGTTAAGTGGAGTAAATTGATGTCATGGTCTGGACAGCTCAAGAGTATAAATCTTATCAAAAAATGAACTTGCGATTCTTGTAGATTGGGAGAGATATCTGGGTAAGATTATTTATTAAGTCTGATTGATGATTGATCAACTTCTATTATATGCATTTGTATTAGGTCTATGGTCTTGTTGTGGTCCATTGTTTTCCACAGACCTTTGGAATATGTTCTTGTGTTCATTACTTATGGAATTCTAAGTTGTACCTGTAAAAAAAAAATGCACTTCTTACTCAAGGTCTTCCACTCTCTGAAACTAATTATCATATATTTTTACACATATTTGAGAAACTGTGTTTATCGACAAAACATTCAATAAACCATTAAACCCCCCAAAGTCTTTTTATTTTGTCGTTATCTGGACCAACACACTGCAACTCCATGTGATAGAGCCTATTGTTAAAAATATAGACATCAAACTTATCTTGATCCATATCAATAAAATAAAAAACAACTCGAGAATAATATGCGTATAGTTTCATTTAAGTACACGTATATAGTAGCTAATATTGTTGTTAGTCAACATTATGAAAAATGTGAGTTATAAAGTCGAAAAGTTTTAGATAAATTCGTCTTGACACATAGAAATTAAATATATGTTAAAAAATATTTTTCAAAATTTTGTTGATAAATTTATATCAGATTTAATAAAAACTACTATATGTGGTCAACATATAAAAAAAGGTCCCTACAAAAAATTAACAGTGAAATATATATACTAGTTAAATATGCATCTGATTCCACAAATTTCCATACGTAGTGATGCCACGATATATTTTACGCTTAATAATAAATATAAATGGTAGTACACAACAAATTAATTGAGAAAACCCCTGTGGTGGTATGTGCTCCCTGACAAAATAATTTTGGTATGTATAATACAAATCTACCGAATCATCTTTATTATAAGAACACCCAATTGATAATTTATGTGTTAAAACGTTAGCGTCACGTTTTACCTGACAAAAAATTCATGGAACAAAATTCTCAATCAAATGCCTCCATTTCTATGAAAAGTAAAACAAAGGAGCATAGATGAAATTTGTTGATTTGAGAAGTTTAATCTCCAAATAATAATTTCTTTCAACTATTATATGTGTTACAACTCAAAATTTTGAACAATTTTAGATATTAATTTGACTGTCAAACCTTTCGTATTTTAAGCAACCATAAGATATAACATTGTAATCATGATCCCTAACAACAACACTAAATACAATCCCCTATTCGGAAACTGCTCAACCATATCAAAATTTTACATCGTAGGATACGGTTAACATTTGAATGAACATGGAGGGGTTTAACACTTCAATTTTATATCATATTTGTTATATATGAACGTTCAACTGATAACCGAAGTGCTAAAGCATTAGCCTCATGTTTAACCTTGCAAAATGCTTCATTGAAAAAAATTCTTGTCCCCTCTGGACTCTATTAAATCGTAGAATCAACATTGATTAATTTCTTGTTTTATAGATTGGGGGGGGGGGGGGGTATTAAATATTTAATAAATACTCATTTTATAAGCTTTTATTATTTTATTTTATTTATTAAATTTATATTTATTTTAGTGCATAAAATAATTTAGGTAATTAGTAATAATATTATAGATTGTTATCTATGAATTTGTCTTCTCAAGAATAATTTAAATATATTCTAAAATCTTTTTAATGATTTTGTAGATAAAATTGTATACATTTTGCTTTGTTTTTCTATAGTTCGGTGTGGATGTGGTGAATTGAATTGATGGATTCCTTTTCTTCTTCCTCCTCTTTTGTTGTCCAGCTTGTGTGTATATTTGTTACTCGTTTTTGCTACTTTGTTCCTGTAGTGGTCAAGCTCCTTGCTCGTTTGCATGTTCTTTCGTTCCAGTACCTTACGTTGTGGTTATTCAGTTGGGTGGTGCTCGTGACTGAGCTGGTTGTTTAGCTTGCGAAATGGTTGACTTATTAAATCACTATGTTTATTCTTAAACTTGTATCCGCCGTGTGTGTCTGTGTTTGTTACTCGTTTTTGCTGCTTTGTTCCTGTAATGGTCAAGTTCCTTGCTCGTTTGCATGTTCTTTCGTTCCAGTTGCTTACGTTGTGGTTATTCAGCTGGGTTTTGCTCGTGACTGAGCTGGTTGTTTAGCTTGCGAAATTGTTGATTTATTAAATCACTATGCTTATTATTAAAATCGTATCCGTCGTGTGTATCTGTGTTTGTTACTCGTTTTTGCTGCTTTGTTCCTGTAGTGGTCAAGCTCCTTGCTCGTTTGCATGTTCTTTCGTTCTAGTTGCTTACGTTGTGGTTATTCGCTGGGTGGTGCTCGTTACTGAGCTGGTTGTTTAGCTTGCGAAATGGTTGATTTATTAAATCACTATGTGTATTGTTAAACTCGTATCCGTCGTGTGTGTCTTATTTTACTGTAGATTTCTTCTTTCTTTTCGACTTTTCTTCTCTACTTTCACCTTGTTGTGGTATTGCCCGTTTAGCCGATTTGTTGTGTCTCCTTTTTGTTTGCGATTTCAGTTTGCTTTGTGATGGTGTAATGTGCTGTTGATGTTTGAATTATCGAATGGGTCGACGACAGTATGTGTGGTTAAGTGTGTATGTGTTGGCTTGTAGTTGTGCTAATTGTTGTAATTGTGGTCTTGGTGTAGCTAGAGTCTGGTTGTTGCGGTTGATCATTCGGTTGGTGCCTATTTCTTGTTTTCATGTGTTCGACTTGGTTGAAATGAGTAGCCTGTGTACTTTTAGTTGTAGAATTGCTTTGTGTGTTGTATTTCAAGTTGTAGCTTGGTACTGTATTAAGCTTAAGTGTGATTTGTTGGCATCATATGATTATATGAAATTATATGCTTAAGTGTCTTCGTCTGCTCGTTTGTGGGGGTTTAAGGGTGTCATTAATTATTTTGCGTCTTAAGTAGTATACCTTTTATCAGAATTTGCAGGTTGCTTAGTTTACGAGGTAATCCGAAGTGAGTGTTCTACTCAAAACTATTATATTGAAATTATTGCCAAACTACAAGAAGCTATTTTGAAAATCTATATATGTAGTATTGCATTGAAAGTTTATGAAAGTTTCATGAAAATCAAACTCTAAAAATGGCATCAAGGATTTTGTTCATGCTTCAACTCAAACGAAAACGATATTCGTTTACTAATTTTTGGCCTCGTTTTCTCATTTACTGATTTTTAGCCGTGTTTACTCGTTACTGATTGTTGGCCTCGTTTACTGGATTTTCCTCGTTTATTCGATTTACTCGAATTGCCTCACCTCATTTATGCTTAATTTGGTGGGGCTTCCCAATTGATCATACTTGGGCAGTTGTGTCTGTCGAGTTGTTCATGAGGTGCCTCTGCTTACTATCCCAAGACGCGATGCATAAGTCGCCAAGGTCTTTGGGAGTAGTAGTGTACCACCCATGTACCATGATAGTGTATTCGTCCTCGTTCCCCGTTTGACTTGCAATATGTCTGGAGTGATAAGTGCTTGGATTGTGGTTATAAGAATGATTGCACCAACAATTTATTGTACATCGTATATGCCTTGTTTATTGATTATTGATTTTTCATTGATTCGTTTGATAAAGAAAATCTACATCGTATTACATACTGCGAAGTCACTTAGCACTGAACACCACTGAGATTTTTCTCACACTTGTTTTATTCACTTCTTGTAGATTCTGCCACTCAAGATGCCTCGGAGACCTAGATATTCAGTAACGGAGAGTGGGATTTTACTCGGGTTTTTTTATAACTTTTAACTTGTAAAAACTTATGTTTGAGATGTTGGTTTTGGAAATAGTCTGTTTTGTGAAACTTTAAGAGTATTAACTTCTCAAAGCTTTTAGATTGTATTTATATTATCGATTTTAACGCCCCGATCTCTTAAAAATTTATTTTAATTGTTTAGGGCGTTACAAAAATACAATCTCCATTGGAAACCCAATGCTCTGGGGTTTGTGAATCACAACACCAATTGGAGCATCAAATAACTTCGCTTTGAGGCTATTCACAACCCCAAATCAGAGCTGTAAATTTTGGGATGTAAATTGTTTATTTACATTCTGTTTATTGAGCTGTCGTTGGAGCTGTTTTATAGCCCCAAAACGGGTTGTAAATTAAACTTGCTTAGGCCACTCTTATCGATGATGGTTGGGTTGGTTGTGGTGGGTGGGACTCACAAAAAAATTAAAAAAAATAAAAGAGATTTGACGATGCGCACCCAAAGAACTGCTTGCTTTGAATGGTCCCTATTGAACCTATATTTTATTCACTATATTTTATGATTTCTTTTAATAACTTTTTATTCTGTTTTTCAAAAAATTAAAAAAAACCTAAAATTCATAAAAATAAAATTCTTTAAATATACACCAACATCACTACCATTTTCACACATCGATATGAAACATCCCCTTCTCTCAACTACTTCATATCTCAATCACAAATTATATTTGGTTCTCTCCAATGGATCAAATGACCCATTTTACCCACACTTTATTCTCCTTATGAAAATACGCAAAACTCTCAAGCATTTCCTGGTTATGAAACAAATATGGAAACCCAATTTTCGCCGAATCTTACTCAGAATAACCCTTCTAATTTTACTCAAAATACCATTGGGCCCGAAGTTGAAAAAAACTCAACTAATGTATATGTGAATTGGGAGCCCGTTGAAGATGTAGCCCTAATGTTAGCTTGGATTCACGTGGGTACAGATGCAATTACCAGCACTAATAAAAAAGGAGACACTTTATGAAAGAAAATTCTCAACTTGTATGAGAAATCCGGGGAAGAAAATCGCGGTACACTATCAAAGCAAACTGTGGAGTCAATGAGAGGTCGTTGGACGCGGCTCAACAAAAATGTTTCGAAGCGGATTGGTGCTGAAAGAATATAGGACTATGACTTTTGTACTAATATGTTGTTTTCACTAATGTTGGTACCAATGTTGGTGCAACAGTGCGTGTAACATAGTATGAAACAGAGCAGCGAAAATAAATAGAACAACAAGCAAATAATCTTAGCAGAAGCCTCTCGGCAAATATCCACTAAAATAAGCAATGAATGTACAAAAAGATTCAAGAGACCTTGAACCACAAAACACTAGTCATAATAGAAAAACCATATTCTCAATATATCTATCTAGAAGACCTAGCTAGAAGATTATAAAGACTAATAAACGTGAAGAGTATCTATGCTATGACAATGGTGTTCTTGCTTTTCACGAAGTACTCTTCACGTTGAGCTTGATCTTGTATTTATAGATGTTCAATCTGACCGGATCA
>JAYMSP010006514.1:0-11514 GCA_036897095.1 Plantago elongata | reverse complement strand
GTAGAAATGCTGATACGTTCGAGGTTCAAGAGGACGTTGATCGAGTGATTTCTGTTTTCAGAAATTCAGGGAGAGCTAAGGGGAAAAAAGTATTAGAGGTTTTATTAAGAGCATTAATAATATATATACACATAAAAAATGATATAAAATGCTCACTCAATAAAATATTATTAATATTATTTAAACTGTATACATATAAATAAAATTATTAATCCGACACATCTATTTTAAGATTTTGTGTATTCCAGATATTCAACAAGCAATTGCATAGCCAGAGTGTTCTTGAATTGGTTGCATTTTTGCTCTTTCCTTTTTGGATAAGGGGGTGAAGGATAATATTAAGGTAATAGTATTATAAGTTTATATAAGTACAAATTAACATAGTATGAAATTTTAAGAAATCAAAGTAATTACAACTTGAAAATTGGATTTAAAGTTTAAGCATACTTAAAGAAATGGGATAAAGCCACCTTGAAAACTCTATTTAAATAGTAAAGCGCATTATATTAGAAAAAAAACCATATAAAATGCATAATTGTTCAACTAGGACACTAAATTTGAAAGGTAAACAAACTTTAATAACTCAAAAAATTGTTCAATTTAGATATTAACATAACTCTAAAAATTAAGATAATTACAACTTAATAACTTTAATTACTGATAAGTAAATCAAATTGTATATAAAATTCCTAAGAAACTTTGAAGCAGTGATAACTATAACTTCGGAACTTAATTTGAAGGGTGAAGTATATAACTCTAAGAACTTGAATATTGCATTTATGGCCGATATTTTAACTTGAGAATTCCATTTTAAAAAAGCGCAAAACTTCAAGTATGATATAACTTAAAGTTAGGAACTCAATCCGACGGTAAAAATATTGTACGAACTAAAGTTGAGATTAAGGCTCTATTCTTTTCAACTTAAAATCACTTCAGTCCAGTTCAGTTTAATTCAGTTCAGTTCAGTTCAGCTCTGCTTAGTTATAATTTATACTACACTTCAGTTCAGTTCAGTTCAATTCAGTTCAGTTCGATTCAGTTCAGTAAATTTCAGTTGAAGAAAATAAAGCCTTAGTTGAATAACAAACACTATGTTGACTTCTAAGGTTGTGTTCTCACTTCAGTTCAGTTCAGATCGGCTTAGTTATAATTTATACCTTACTTGAGTTCAGTTCAGGTCAGTCAAATTCAGTTCAATTCAATTCAATAAATTTCAGTTGAAGTAAACACAGTATAACTTGAGAACTCAATTTCAAAAGCCAAGTAACTCTATGAATGATATAATTTCAACTTGAACAATTACATTGAACGATAACCATACTATTTGGAAATGTAACCTAAGAAAAGTGTATTCAACTTAGGATTTTAGTTCGAACGGTAAAGACATCATGAAAATAATCTAGATAATTTAAACTTGAGACCGTTATTAGAAAAGTAAACCTCACTCTGGTAACTAGACTAAAAATATGTTAATTTCATTTCGGAACTCTAATAGAAGGGTATTAAATTCTACTATTCGTGAACTATACATTTGGGATGAAGTGTGCGTATATGACTGGTTTTACGTTAAGGCTCTAGATCACAGTCTCAAGGATGTAGATGTCATGTAGAGTCGAGCAAGTCATTTGGTGTGGCCGTTGGTTGTCTTTGATGGGGATTTGAGACCGATCTCCCCCGTTATACCAACATGTAGTAGGCAAGTATATATAGTTCATGCCTCTCTTTGCTCATATAAAAAAGCTTTGGAGCTTATGATCGTGTATTAAAGATCACAAAGAACATGTGCCTCCAAGTACTTTCAACATTTGGTGTAATTTCATTTGTTTATTCATTTCTATATTTAAAAATTTATATTATTCATTTGATTTAAATTATGTTAGAGTTTATGTAATTCAGTTACAATTTTGCGGCTCACCTACTGAGACTGAGAGTACTTGTGAGTTTGCTCAGTGGTTGTTGAAAGTTAAAGATAGTAAAGTTGGTTATAATAATGATAGTGAGTTTGTTTTGATTACTTGAAAATATTTTTATTCGTTTTATCGCTGAATCAATTGATGCAATAGTTACATATCCGAATTTATTGGACCATGTTTCGCGATGGTCAATACCTTTAGGATAGTTTCTTGCTCCACATAATGAAATAGACCAAATTGTTTAATTAGTATGTGATGTTAAAAATTTTCAGGAGATGCAATAGACATGAGTTTAGATATCAACCCTCTCGGTGAAGATGATATCGCCAATCGAGAGGATGTATGTCGGGTTCTTAAATCTTATTACGGCATCTAGAATATCAAATCATAAAACTCAATTGACGGTGGAGCCCATTATGCTTCTTAGGTTCATTGACGAGTTCGCCAAGCTTTGTAATATGACTAGGTTGATTGTTACTGGAATTGAAAAACAAGTTATTAAGGCGAAAGTCTATATCGAAGAATGATGGTGTGAAGGTTTTCATAACTCAGATTGTACTTAAACCTTCCGATCTTACTAAATTTCATATTAGTTCTAGCGGATACAATTTGTTAATTCGGTTTTTAATGCGATGAAAATCATTAAGAGTCAGGGATGATTGTTAGCTCATGTGAACTCTACCTACCAAATCGTGTTTTAGCCACGGATATCTCTATGTGTTGTATTTTCGAGAGTCACGATAAATAAAGGGCTAAAGTTTTAGTATTGGATGAGGAAGACAATCCCACCGATGCAATAGACAATATTGTTACAAGAATGTATTTAGGAATCTTTGATGTATATTTCACGATTAATTAATTCTCCGATATGTTATTTTATAGTTGAGGAATTTTCATTTCTATGAAGATTGTAATAATTGACATTAAATTTACTATTATATTTTACGATGTATTCAACCTAGAATTGTTTATACTCATTTATATGTTTTAATGATATTTATTTTTTCTTTAATTTCTTATAAAAAGTAAACTATGTCTTGGAAAACAAAGACGTTTTATAATTTTTCGGTGAAATTTAAGTTATCATTATAATGTAATTCATAATATTAGAAATTTACTGATAGGAGGATCCCCCACAACGTTCTTACAGGTTTCTTGAAGAATACAAAGTTATTTGGGATGAGTCGTCCATGACTAATACGCTTTGTTTTGAGGCTCTTGATCGCATTCTAAGGACATAATAAGAGGTCATCATTGTAGAGAATCAAACAGGTGCTTTGTTGGATAGGTTGTCGTTTTTTTGTTAATTTCAGACAGATAATGCATGTCATACCTAAGGGTAGCAGACAGGACATAGTCCATGCATCTCTCCGCTCATTGACGAAGCTTTGGAGTTCATGTCGTTTGTTGAAGCTCACTAAGAACATGTGCCTGCATGTATTTTAATTACATGTTATATTAATTAACAAATTTCATATATAATTCATACAAGTGAAATTGATTTTAATTATTCGTTTATGTTAATTATTTTATTGTATTTTATTCGATTACGGTCGAGCTGCTCAAGTGCTGAGAATGCGAGTATTAGGGAGTTTGTGGATTAGTTGCTAAATATTTGAGTTTGTGGATTGGTTCACCCTACTGGTGACCCAATCGCTGCAATAGTTGATAGTACATACCCCAACATATTTGACCATGTTGATGTTCCATGATAGAGCTATTCTTACTCCCACCAACAAGATATATAGTACAGGATGTCAACGACTATATAATATCCCTTTTACCTAAATATTCAGCTGAGTTCATGAGTTCCGACATCATATGCCCTGATGAAGATGATATATATATCAATAGAAAAGATGTTTATTATGTCGAGTTTCTAAAATCTATTAGGACTTCTGGTATATCAAATCATATAATCCGACTTAAGAAGGGTTGTCCTATAATGCTTCTTAGGAACATCGATCAGTCATCAGAGCTTTGCAATGGACCTCGGTTGATTGTTCATAAACTCGACGATCATGTTATTGAGGTGAAGATCATACATGGAAAGAAAGTCGGAGATCCAGTTTATATACCTAGGATGGTACTCACACCTTCTAACCTTACCAAGTTTCCTATCAGATTCCAGCGAAGTCAATTTTCAATGTCAGTTTGTTATGCCATGACTATCAACAAGAGTCAAGAACAATAATTATCTAAGGTTGGATTGTATCTCCCACCCGTTTTCGGTCATGGTTAGCTCTATGTGACTTTCTCTTGAGTCACCAGCAGGAGAGGACTCAAAGATTTTGTCCTGGATGACGAAGGCAATCCAACATATACGGTGACTAATGTCGTATATAAAGATGTGTTTAGAAAGTTTTGAGGTATATTTTTATACATTCAATAAATCTAACTTCAAATTATAAAAAAAAAATTATCTTAATTTGAATATTAACAGTTTCTTTATATTTCTTTTGTAGATGGTGTTATTGATGTATCTCCCGCAATTGTTATACATTGATTATGCATTCCCTTTCAAATAATTCAATGGATTCAACCTTAAAGTATTTTCCTATGACTTTTCGATCATTTACTATGTTGTCTTTTTCCTAATCTTCAATCGTATTAGAAGTTAAACATGTCGTGGTAACACCACAAGTTAGTACTAATATTCTCAATTTTACACCTTTTACATTATTCATTATATGGGCAAACTCATCTAGTACCCCTTTTACATTGCCTAATCACATTAAAGTATACCTTTATTAAACAATTACATCTGCTAGATATTGGATGCATTAATTATTCTAAGTACACGAACTTTAACTTTTCACGGATTAAAATTAGAAAAGTATTTTTTTACCCTAATTAAAAATCCAATTTTAGAAATGAACCAAACAACCATAACATTGAGATGTCACATGCGCATCACATGTGAACTCGCTTGTAATTAAACGTATCTATGAAGTACTCACATATAATTAAATTTTACTATTTTACATTTAAAAACTAGTTGTTGGAACTTAAATCTGGGGCTATATTTACCCCTAAATCATGCCATTTTGTTCTTCTTTTTAGAATTGGCAAATAAAATACCTCTAAAGTTTATTATGACTTCCAATATGAGTGATGCATCAGTTTGTAGTACACCAAACTGTCGAAAGCATTAGTTAAAACTCAACATCAGATGGGGAGCAGATTTTATTGGGGGTGTCGATTCAGGATTGGTGTAAATGGTACAATGAGGATGAAGTGAAATTATGCCTACTTTTGTCTGAATTTGTGAAATTATGTGTGTAGTTGTGTACCACTACCATATCATCTTGAACCTCCAACTTAACAACATTGTGACCATCTGGCAATGAGGTAGACAATAAGTACTGAACAAGGACCTTAGGCGTTTCAGACAAGTATAGACAAGCTATCGTGTTTTTCATTTGTTCTTGTTGGTCCAGTAGATCTTAGAGTTGCTCCAGATGAAGATAGAAGGGGGCATGTGGAACATGAGAGTGACAGACAAGCTTCCATTTGATCAATCAAGAAAACATATCAAACATGGGTAATGCATAGGAAATGAATCCTCATCTCTTAAACAAGCTAATGCCATTTATTACTTGAAACAACTCAAAGAATACATTCTATCATCATATGAAATTCATTTACAACATAATAAAAACCGAACATCCATAACAAAAGACATATTTTCATCATCATCAAAAGTTAAAGAAGTCATCCATACCAGACTCCATAGAATTGGGGGAACTCAAGCCTTGTTGAAACCAATTGCAATTCTCCATCAAACTATACGAATCCAACAACCCTTCCAGACCCCCATCCTTACTACTACTCCCACTCCCACCAGTATCCCCCATTCCACCATCGATCCCCATATCCAAATCGTCATCATCCACGGCAATAACCGTCTTCTTCTCCCCCACGACAGCCGGCATATGCCCTTCGAACAAGGCCATATGCCCAAACAACTTATCCTTGCGAGAAAAACTCGTCCCACAAGAACACTTCCACTTACTCTCCCCACAATGCTTCAAATGGCTCTTCAAATCTGCCACAACCGAAAAACTCTTCTTGTTACACCGATTACACGCATACATCTTAGGGCAATGACTCCTCTTGAAATGATTCTTAACACATATCACACTCTTCAACGGCCTAAACTTGCTATGCTGCTTGTTCCTATTACACCCAACGAACGGGCACGAAAACCTAACCTTCCGACCCCGCCCAATCACGCCTTGCTCGTCACCTTTCTCCGGCTTGGACAGAGCTTGAATCGTCTTAAACTGATTTCCGTGGGCTCTCATGTGCATCCTCAAATTGGCGTCTCGTTTGAAACCCTTGGCACAAATCTCGCAGAAATGGACGTGTTCGGCTAGCAATTGGACGGAATCTGGTTCGATTATGTCGTAATCGTGTTCGATTGAGGTGTTTTCGAGCTTGACCGGATCTGGGGAGAGGAGAGCGGCGGCGTTGACGATGAGGTGGTGGATGGCGGAGGAGATCTGGGAGGAGACGGTGGAGAGCTGGGGTGGAGTGAGAGGAGTATTGGATTTGAGTGAATCGGAGAGGAGGTTGTGGAGATTGTCCATTTGGGATTGGATGATGTTCAGGTTGGCTAACGGGTTGGTGGTGGCTCCGGGTGGTTTCGTGGCGGCCGGAGAGTGACGTAAGTCGCCGAGAAATGACATGTTAAAGTGGGTGGATGGGAGAAAAAACAAGAGTGGATGGATAAATTTTTGACTTTTGGGTTGCGAAATGGAAGTGGACTTGGTGCACAATAAGTATTCAATCTGTGTTTACTAGACTCCAATTTGTGGGAGACATGGTCCATGACTGCCAAGTGCCTAGGTATATCGGGTCGATTACAAGAATTGATTTGTCTCAGCTTCAATTGCGCTTTTATATATTATACAAAAAAGAATTACAGAAACTCAATTATAACATAATTATTTTCAATTTCAATTCTAAATCAAACAGTTTAATCATTACTTTCATTTACATCGTGTTTATTACACATATGTTAATACATAATTGTTCAATGTGTTTATTTTTGTTGCCTTCAAATTCGATACAAGTAAAATATATGATCGATCCGATGGTTGTTCTTGAGAAGAATTTTTAGTCTTTTATGAACTCTATCATTTGTATTATTATTAAGTTGTATTCTGTAATTCTAAATTACGTTAAATCTGATTTTCTTATGCTTGAGCGTTGAATTAGAAAAGAAGACTCCATATCCTCTATCTAATTCTTTTTATGCTGAAGTTTTGTGTTTTTTAATTACAATACATGAAATTAAAGGTAAGATCTATTAGAAGGTGTGAAAGTCAACCCACAGACTATCATTTTCATATCTTCTCTTTGCGGACAATACTACGACTTTTTTGTCAAGCTAATGAAGAGTATGCTAGTAGCCTAGTACTATTATGCATATCTTGGATACTTATAGCAAGGGGTCAGGGCAAGAGATCAATTTAGATAAATCTCACGTTCTTAGTTGTAATGTAAGGGATGACCTTTAAGGAGAGAATGACTAGAATCTTGGAATTTAAGTAGTTGATGAACATGAAAAGTATCTTGGATTACATAGGACCATGAAATTTAATTTAAAAAAAAGAGGTTTTGGGTGGTTTTGGAACAAGACTCGTTCTTTTACCAGAAAAAAGCTTTCTAAAGTAATTAAAGAGGTCCTTACTCCAAAATACACAAACTTACGTTATGAGTTGTTTTAAGTTACCAAATACTTTACTTTAGGAGTTAGAGTATGTAGTTGATTGAGAAATTATCTATGTTGTCAGAATGTGGTCCATTCATAATTATCTGAAACAATGCAGTTCAGTTGATATTGATGGAAAAATATGATTTGAAAGAAAAATAACGATAAGATTTTAATTACATTAAACACCTAACAGTTGAACTTCAATTACACCTAAGTTCACACATGACACCTATAAGTTAAGTATATTTGCCCACTTATAAATGCTAATAATTAGAGAGGGGCAAAAAAGAATTTTCTAGATTTTAGTCCGCCTAACAGCCAAATACATGAACTTAGATGTAATTAAGTTGTATGTAATTGGACTTGTTTGTTATTTTTATATAACATGGATTCATCTGTAATAAGAAAATCTAGTAGGGGGCCAGATGTAATTCACCCTTACTCTTATAAAATACATTATTTAAAAATAATGATCATATTACTTTAAAATAAATTTTACATATTTTAAATTAAAAATTATAAAATTTACATTTTTAAGTATGATTTTCATCTTTTTACGTGTGATTTTAATTATATGTAATTTATATTTTCAATCTAAAAAGTAATGATGTATGCCTCATGAATTCCAAATACTCTTGTTTCTTTCTTTTTTTTTTTTTTTTTTTGGAACAATAGGACATCTTATTGATACCTAAAAACAATATCAATACGTTTAGGGGCTAACCGGATGTCCAAACTCAACACTATAATTAACTAAGCAACAAAACGAAACAAAATGAAAGCTACGTAGTCGACAATCGCTGCAGGAAGGCAGATGCCTTGGCTCCGTACAATTATAAGTCGTGGCTTGCTCCACGAATGAGGTAATATGGTGCATGTCCCAATTCTTATGCTGAAAAATCCTTTCATTCATGGTTATCCAAATGTGATAGAAGGTCTCTGCCAACATAGCTCGAAATACGATAGCCTTTCCACCCTTCCCTCGGGCCTTCTGTCCGAACTAAGCGAGAAGTTGCTGCCACGAGGTAATGCGAGGATGGGATATCCGTAGCCATATCATTCCAGTCTTGAGAATGTCATAGGTGACAGGGCAGGAAAAGAAGATATGCTCAATGGTTTCCGCATCATCACAAAAGCTACATTTCCCATCAGTAGGAATCCCAAAAAAAACTAATTGATCCTTTGTTGCCAAACATTGGTGTAGAGCTAGCCACATGATGAAGAGCGATTTAGATCGAGCCGGGTTACGAATAACAAGATCCCGCCACTCAATCTTTTCCATGCTCCCCTGTAGCTTGTAGATCGCCCGGACCGAGAACCTCGGTGCTGCCAGCTGATCCGCTCATACTTTAGTGTCCCAAACAGCCCCACGAACCCTTAATACTGCCCGAATAGTCGTCAAACTGCATAGAGGAGTGGACCAATCTTCCACCAGTTGTTGTTTGACATAATAACTATGAATCCGGCATACTCAAAACGTATCTGCCTTTGTCTAGATTTTCCACAATAATTTTGCAATGAGAGCATTGTTCCATTTCTGCGTTGATCATGTTCAGGCCACCACAACTTCTAGGGGAACAAATCTGCTGCCAAGAGACTAATGCTTTGTGTTAATTATCCTTGCCGCTCCAAAGAAAACTTCGACAAATCCGTAGAATATGATCAAGCACAGTCTTCGAAAACTGAAACACATGTAGCCAGTACGCTGTGATGGAGGTGATAACACTCTTGCGCTGCTCGCGACCCGCATAACTTCTCGACGTCCAATGCTTCACTCTACCTAGAATCGGATATATTAAAGTTGATATTGAGTGGATTTGAGCAAGAGGGACCCCCAAATACTGAACTAGAAGGCTGCCTGGAGTGATCCTCGTAGCGCTCAAAGATTCGAGTCTTCACATTCGATGGGACACCACCACAGAAGATCTTCGTCTTCCCCAGATTTGCAACTAGACCATCCGAGAACAAACGATATTGAGCCCACATGAACTTGACCGACATCACATCCCCACGCATAAAGAGCATAAGGTCGTCATCAAAGCACAAGTTTGTAATATGAAGCTTCTCACACCTCGGGTGGAAGTTATAATCTGGCACAAATCTCAGCTTCTGCAAACATCAGTGTAGGTATTCCATAATAAGCACAAACAAAAATGGGGAGAGGGGATCTTCCTGCCGAAGACCCCGACGTGCCCGAACAAGCTTTGCAGGTACTCTTGTTTCATTCGATATGTATTCAACTTAAATAGACAAAAGAAAAGAAAATGAATATACACAAAACAAATGAACATCCGAAAGAAGAAACATGAACAATAGGTAAGAGGAACAAAATATAGGAAGAATCGCGATAGAGAAGAAGACAATTTCTAGGACTATCTATTTATATTTTGATCATAATAAATTATTTTAGTTTAGAAATGTAAATACTAACACAAAGTGCAGCTCAGTTGGTAAGACGCATCACCTCCGACTAATTTATTGGGGGTTCGGGTCACCCTTTAATCGTTTTAAAAATAAAATAAAATTCAAATACTAGTTACTACTATTCTTAGCTCACTTCATTGTAAAAAGAAAAAGAAAAGCTTACTGGATATTTTAGTCTAAGTAAACTCAATCTATTTTGTTAGAATATCACTATTTTACAATCATATCATATTACATATGTTGAACTAATACATCACTCAATCTATCAAATCCAACTTTGAGTTTCTACGGTGAGATAGTAGTCGTATTATCTTTAATATTTAATTTTAACCGTTAATTCTATATACGATTACTCCTCCTACGTTCGACAACTCAAAAATAGTCATAATAGCAAATTTACCAATCTATCTATTAAATAAATCTTAATACATAAATCATAAATATATATACAATTGCACAAAAATATACAATAAAAGTATAGAAATAGAATATGAACTATATTAAAATTAAATAAAAGTACATCCACCAGCGAATATGAATTAAGTGAATTAAAAGAACAAACTCTCACGTCCCAATTCTTCTTCAAACTCAGCACCACAAGTCCACAGCCCCTTCTTTCTTCTTCAACTTACGTAATCAGTTATCACCCAGCCCTTCAATTTCTATCAAACACTATCACTTCTGAAGTGTGCGTAATCAATTTGAAGAACCCTAATTTCCTATTTCCAGTTTAAAGAACCCTAATTCTCTATTTGACAAATTATAATTCCTCAATCACTCTATCTTGTTGGATCAACACATCATTTTCGGCTAATTCGTGAACATCATCGGAGTTGAAAGCTCCGGCCGGAATTGCAGCTTCCATGGAAGTTGCTCACCAACAGTTGTTCATCGGAGCTGAAAGTTCCAGATTTGGATCTTTTAGCTCGATTTGGAGCTCAGTTTAGCTTCTCCGTTGAATTTTTTTTTAAATTGGGATGTTGTTGGAGCTTCGGAAGTCTGCCTGTGGCGGTCACCGGAGTTCCGGTGGTAATTAACATTAACATATTTTTCTAATAAAAAAAGGCAAATTACATCTACACCCCTATTAGATTCAAAAGTTACAGATGGCTACCACCCAGATCAACAATTACATGGAAGTCCTAGTCGATAAAAATCAATTACATCCAGGTCCACGAATTTGACTTTCAGCGAACTTAAGTCCGGAAAAGTCATTTCTGCCCCTGTTTGAATTTCAGCTTTTGCATTTGGTCAAACAGCCTTAAGTTTACCGTCTTCTTCCTTGCTACTCCTCTCGTGAGTCTCCACCATGAACCTCCAGTCGCCACCAATGCCTTAGCCGCCACCATTATCACCACCACTGCCTCACCACCACCACAATCCTCCGTCTCACACCACCAACAGTCAACCACCACAATTTGTCTCACCACCACCACCAATTACTCCCACGAAGGG
>JAYMSP010006513.1:0-11514 GCA_036897095.1 Plantago elongata | reverse complement strand
TTCTGGAAAAATGTCAAACCACTTCCCGGACATTTGTCGAGTCATTCTCGAGCCGTAGGTAAAATAAAATAAATAATTTTTTTATTTTATAATATTTTAATATATTTTATTCGGTATATCTAGTTTTCTATTTTAACGTCGAATCCGCTCGACATTAAAATGCAAAAATTCGACCTAACTTAATCACGAAATTTTTCTACTCGTACGAAATAAAAGAAATTAATATTTTATTCGGATATCGAAAACCGGTAAAATTTTGGCGGACCTTACACTTTCCCCCACTTTAGGGAATTTGGTCCTCCAAATTCGACCTATCTTCTAGGAATAGGTAGGGATATTTCTCTCGCATCTCTTCTTCCTTTTCCCAAGTAGCCTCTCCAAGAGTGTGATTCTGCCACAAAATCTTGACCATAGGTATCTGTTTGGTCCTAAGTTCCTTTACTTGGGTATCTAAGATGCGGAGGGGTCTTTCTTCGTAGGTCAGGTTCTCTTCATGTTTTACTTCCGTTGGTTGGATGATATGCTCAGGGTCGGGATGGTATTTCTTCAATTGGGAAACATGGAATACGTTGTGGATTCCGGTGAGGTTTAGTGGCAGTGCCAGTTCATGAGCAACTGGTCCCACTCTCTGAATTATTTCAAACGGTCCAATATACCGAGGAGCAAGCTTTCCTCCTTTCCCAATTCGCTTGATTCCTTTCCCCGGGGCAAGCTTAAAAAACACTCGGTTACCTTCTTCAAATTACAAGTGTTTTCGTCGTCGATCGGCATAGGACTTCTGCCTATCTTGAGCCACTTTAATTCTCTGCCTTATCATCTGAACCTTCTCAATTAATTCCTGAACTATTTCAGGATGCAAGGCATCTTCTGCTCGAGTGGAGGTATTTTTCTTGTCCTCCATGTCCCAATCCAGTGGTGATCGACATTTTCTACCGTATAGTGCCTCGTATGGTGCCATCTGTATCGAGGCCTGATAGCTGTTGTTGTACGTGAATTCTATCAACGGTAAATGCCGGACCCAGGTTCCTGGAAAGTCTAAACTGCAGGACCTGAGTAAATCTTCTAGAAATCGGATAGTCCTTTCCGATTGTCCGTCGGTTAGAGGGTGAGCAGCAGTGCTGAAATTGAGCTGGGACCCTAAACCTTGTTGCAGCTGTTGCCAAAGTCGCGAGGTGAATTTTGGATCTGTCAGAGAGGATTCTGACAAGTATTCCATGTAACCGAACAATTTATCGGATGTAGAGTTCCGTCAATTTCTCTACATTGTAGTGGATTCCAACAGGGATAAAATGTGCAGATTTGGTCAATCTGTCCACAATTACCCAGATACTATCATATCCATGGATTTTGGGAAATCCAGTGACAAAGTCCATGGTGATTTGATCCCATTTCCAGCATGGAATTGGTAGTGGTTATAGTAATCCTGCTGGCCGTTGGTTCTCAACTTTGACCATCTAACAGGTCAAGCATTTTTGTACGTAAGCGGCGATGTCTCTTTTCATTCCATGCCACCAGAATTTCTCCTTGAGATTGGCGTACATTTTATTTCCACCGGGATGAATGTTGTAAATGGTCCGGTGTCTTTCATTGAGGATTCTGTTCCTCAATTCTTTTGGTATCCAAAGTCGATCCTTGTATTGTAGCCTCGGTGATGGTAGCCACTGCTTCGGCTTCAACCCACTTTGTGAAGTACTCAACGGCTATGATCAAAAACTTCTTTTGTTGAGCTCCTCGAGAAAAAGGTCCCACAATATCAATGCCCCATTGGTCGAATGGGCACGAGATGATTGACGGAATCATCAGATTGCAGGGCCTGTGATGGATATTGGTGTAGAATTGGCAATCACTGCAGGTTCGGGCGAAATTAGCCTAGTCTTTGTCTATTGTTGGCCAGTAATAGCCCTGCCGAATGATCTTCTGTGCCAAAATCCTCCTTCCGGAATGGCTTCCACAACTGCCGCTTTGTATTTCTTCTAGGACGGTCTGGGCCTCTTGGGGTCCGAGGCATCGCAGGTGGGTTCCGTTGAAGGATCTCTTGTAAAGGTCATCTTCGAGTAGAAAGTACCGAGGCGCTCGACATTGAACCCTCCGGGCTTCTACATGATCCAAAGGTAATGTGCCATTCTGAAGATAAGCTAGAATATTTGTCATCCAAGTTCTTTCCGAATCTAGTTGATATATCGGGAGTTCCTAACCTTGAAGAGAAGAAGTCTGAAGAGTTAAGAGGATTATACTTCTTGTATCCACAACTCCGGATGCGGAAGCAAATTTAGTGAGGGAGTCCACCTTCTCATTATACGACCTGTCGAACCTCGCGAGAGAAAACTCTTCAAAGTTTGACACTGCCTCTTTGAGTCTTTCGAGGTATAGAACCATATTCGGACCCTTAGTGGTAAAGGCCACGGAATATTGAGATTCGACCAGCTGAGAATCTGTATAACCTCGGATCCTCTTTACTTGTAGAGCTTTTTCCATCCGAAGACCCACCAGAAGAGCCTCGTACTCAGCCTCGTTGTTGGTGACCCGAAAGTCCAAGGTAATGGCATATTCAACTTGAGTTCCTTCGGGACTATGGAGGTGAATCCCTATTCCTCCAAGTCTGTCGTTGGATGACCTGTCCACCTGCAAGATCCAAGATGGACCTTGTTTCTCCAAGCCTTCCTTGGGTGTTGCCTTTTTCTCCTGCATATGAACATTCTTGCAGTCGGACGAGCAATTTCCATTACTGTATCCGAGTCCTCCACGATAAACATCCACTGGTCCCCGAAGAGACCATTTTCATGGTCTTGCTCCTCTTCCTCTATCGGTAGTGATTCAAATAGGGCAGCTTCGGGTAGTATTTTCGGATCTACTATTTTGAGACCCGTGGACTCTGGATTCTTGGTTCATTCATCCGAAAAATCGACTAAAAGTCAGCTATGACTTGGGCTTTCTTGGCTGACGGAGCCTGATACGAGATGTCATACTCGCTAAGTTCGATTGCCCATTTTGATAGTCTTCCGGATTTTTTCTGGCCTTCCCATTACTTTTTTAAGGGGCTCGTTAGTGAAGACAATGACTTGGTGTGATTTGAAGTAAGGCTTGAGTCTTCGGACCGTGTGGACTAATGCATAGGCCATCTTCTCAATGTGAAGATATCTTAGTTTGGGTCCCGCAAGGGTTTTGCTTAGATAATATATGAGCAAGTGATCGTTCCCTTCGATCCGAAACTAGCACGGACCTCATGGCGTCGTTCGTCATAGCCAAGTACAAGTACAAGGGTTCTCCCTCGATTGGTTTGGACATTAGCAGAGGCGAGAGTAAGTAAGTTTTCAGGCTCTCGAAGGCTTCCTCACATTTCTTGGTCCATTCGAATCCATCTCCTTTCCTTAGGATCCTGAAGAATGGAAAGTTCGTTTCGACTGATCTCGAGATGAACTTACTGAGAGATAATACCCTTCCATTGAGCTGTTGCACTTTGTTAACATTCTTGGGTAGAGGTAAGTCTAGAATAGCACAGATCTTCTCCGGATTAGCACTTATGCCTCTTTTCGTGACCATATATCCGAGGAATTTACCTCATTTAACCCCGAAGGTGCATTTATCTGGATTCAAGCTTATCCCGTATTTCCTAAGGATGGCGAAGCAATTCTCCCGATTAGCACTTATGCCTCTTTCCTTAGTCTTGCTTTTGACCAACATATCATCCACATATACTTCCATGGTCTTTCCGAGCTCCTCTTTGAACATCTTGTTCACAAGTCTCTGATATGTTGCTCCGACATTATTGAGTCCGAATGACATTACCTTGAAGCAATACACCCCTCATGCTGCGAAGAATGCTGTCTTCGGGACATCTTATTGTGCCATCCGAATCTGGTTGAATCGTTGATAAGCATCCATGAAACTTAACAAAGCACATCCGGTTGTAGAGTCTACCAACTGATTGATCCAAGGTAAAGGGTACAGATCTTTGGGACAAAACTTACTGAGCCGAGTGAAATCATTACATATCCGTCACTTTTCCGGAGATTTATCGACCAGGACGACATTGCATACCCAATCCGAGTATTTGACCTCCTCAATGTGTCCGTCTTTCAATTTTCTATCCACTTCGGCATCAATAATAACATCTTCAATTTGACCGTAGGATCCATGTTCAGATGGTGAACAACTACCCTCGGGTATATCCCTTTGAGGTCATCCGTGCTCTAGGCAAAGATATCGGAATTTCTTCCGAGACAAGCTATTAATTTTAGCTCCACCTCTAAGTTCATTTCCGTTCCAATCCTAGTATTTTTTGTCCGGATTCCCCTCAAAAATCTGAATTTATTTGAGGGTCTCATGGGGTTTGATTCGAGCAGATTTGGGGAACTTGTGGTCCAATGCCCCTACTCCGATTTCAGTCTTCGGAGGTTGTGATGGGTTCGAAACCTTGGAGATCGCAAGTACCGGATTAGCGGCTATGTTTGTGGGCAATATATAGCATTCCCAAGCCTCTCGTCTATTACACAGTTCCTCTCCGACCCCATAAGGAGTGGAAAAATTAACTCGGTTGTGTAATGGAGATGAAATGGCTAGGAACTGATTAAGGCCAGGTCGTCCGAAGATAACATTATAGTTGAATGCCTTGTCCACCACGAGGAACAATACAGTTTGACTCACTCTTCTCGGAGAAGTACCCATTGATACTTGCAGCTTGATGGTTCCAATGGGCGTGTCAATTGCCTCTCCAACTCCGGATAGAGAAGTGTGTACTTTACCATACTCAATGTCTCCCAAATTCATTTGGTCGATGGTCCTCTTGAAGATGATATCCGAAGAGCAACTGTATCCACCAACACCTTATTGACCTTGTAAGTGGCAATGATAAGTGAAATTACTAACGGGACATTGAGGGGTCGGGTATTCCCACCTCCGGATGTCGGGGGAGGTATTTCACTGTCATCAAAAGAGATGGTGTTTGACCCCCTTGGAGGCACTGGGATTCTTACTAGATATCCATTCCGGATATCTTGAGCAGTCCTTTCCCTAGCATTCCGGCTGTCTCCTCCACTTAGTCCTTCGGCCATAGCATTGATAACTCCGTTATAGGGTAGATTCTCATAATACCTCTCATCTGGATACTCATCATACCTTCTTGCTTTTGGGAGGTGGAGTGCTTTTAGGAGGAGGCGGGAGTGTCATAGATTTGTGCCCTGGACTCCTTTCATCCCTTCCAGATGGGCCCTGTTCTCCCTTGAAGTACGGATCCTTCAAATGCCCATTCCGAAATAATGTTTCAATCTCAGTCTTGAGTTGGATACATTTCTCAGTCGGATTCCCGGTTTGCTTGCGAAAAGCACAATAATTCTGTACTTCTTACACTTTCTATTGTTGATGAAGGGTCTAGGCCATTGGATATCCAGGTTCTTCTCTACCATTTTGACAAAATCTCCTCTCTCGGACGGTTCAACCGGGTATATTCGACATATCTCCTAGGAGGAATACGCTCTCTTCGGGGCTCATTCTTACCCCGGGTATCTTTCCTTGAATTGGGTTTCCAAGTTTTGGGTGCCTCTTGCTTGAGTGGTTCCTTGGCTTTCTTCTGTCTGGCTCTACTAAGGACGTTTCTTCGGAACTCCACTCCATATAAGACATGATCACAAATGTCTTCCAACTGCCTCTCATTCAAAATCTCCTCCTCGAATAGTTTCTTCCGGGGGTCATGGTTACTGGTGGTTGCATACAGGTGACAGACCCGTTCCTTAATGCTATGCGCCTCCACTTGCCGAACCTCCGAATATAACATATCCAGGAAGGTCCAAAGATCTTCATTCTTGGATTGAATGATACCAGCCAAGTGTTCCACTGATCTCTTCCTTCTCTTACTGGGGACGCCTTACTGGGGTATGAGCAGGAGGTGAAGCTATCCGAGCTGATCTTCTTGGCCTTGCCATTCTTCAGAAAGGGAACAATCCGAGCTTCTTGGATTTTTGTTCGGATTCCCACAGACGGCGCCAATTATGTTAAGGTAAAAGCCCTAACCATCGGGTATAACAAAAACTATCTAAGTCCACTAGCTTAGGATCCTCCAGCAAAGGTAGACTTCAACTTCGAGAACAATCAGCTAGGATGTAACTCTGCACAAATGACTAGAGTGGTGGGGGGAGGGGGGTAGAACCTTTAGATCTGACTTGCCTTGGATCAAGCCGGATGTTTTCTCGTCTGAGAAAACATCCGAGGGTAATGTTCCAGACTATGGCATTCGGAAAAGGCCATGCCCTCTCCTACTGTCGTGCTATGATCTGCCACACTTGGTTCTCTTTTGGTTCGGATGTTGACTGTCATGTGTTTGTGGTCCGGACCTGCCTCCTCTCGGATGTAGCACTTTGGTCTGGACATCCCTATCACGGTATTCTTGTAAGTTTTGGCCTGTCTTGACCTTGGATGGCCCTTAGCTCGGATCCTATGTTTGGATCCTCAAAGCCTTGTCCTTGTAATACCGTGATGACTTATGATCCATTCGTGAGACATCCAAATAACGAATTGGACAATTTTCCCGTATCAACAAACCTCTCTCCAAAACACTAGAGAGAGAGAGAAACATATGTTAAAAGGCAAAGGTCGCTTGACCCTAGCCTTGGTTATATTGTATATTGAAGACTATTTTGTGCTAATTGTGAGACGGATACTAGCAAGCTCTACAGTTGAATCATATCAGTTACCTGGGAGTAATAACCATCGGTACACTGTTTCTAACCCTTCTTTATCTTGAGAATATGTGCATAGCTCTCTCTTCCATGACTATGAATAGCTAAACACCCCACTATGGGGTGCTGATGAATACAAGAATGATAAGTTAGGGTTTTTTGCGATTCGATATGCGTCAGGATTAATCACCGTGTTTAAGGGTTAAATAATTTACCTGGATATAATTATTTGATATGCTTACTTCAAAATCACCAGTAGTCATTCTCAAGCTGTTAAATCATATGTTTTCGTCCATGAGTTTTAACTATAGTTTGTTGTAAATAAATTATATATAACCAGATTAATCTGTTTGCCATAGTTTAGTGGAATTGACGACTCCACTAATACTATTTTCCTTGGATGAAGTGAGTGAGCCACTAACCATTCTTGAAACCAAGTGAGTGAGAGACACTCGTGTGATTAACTCTTGTGAACCACAAATTCCTATGCTAATAATCTTGTTGAAATCACCACCCTGAAGTTTCTCCAATTGCATAACTTATGTTCAATATTCAATATTTATCTTCTCTACCATTCTATACAAACTCTCTTTCACCACAAACATCTCAAAACAAACTCGCCGTCGAGGCAAACAAACTTTACAACTTTCTTATTATATATAATTCTCTTTACTAATTCTATAAGCCAAAATAATAGCTAATTAAGTCCTTAGAGACCGACCTCTGGTTATTTACATTGAACTACAGTTTAACTTAGTAATTGAATTTAACTCTGACATAATAAATAAATAAATATAAAGCTCTGATTTGACACATCATTTATTGTTGATTGTCATGGCCTAACAAACTGATATGGTTAATTGTCTCGAAAATCTAATAGGAAACTTAGTCGAATATGATGGGCTCATTAATTACCATCCTAGGTATGCAAACATTCTTCCCAATATTCTTTCCACGTATCATCTTCGCCTGAATAACATGTGTGCCAGTCTGAGTGACAATCAACCGAGTTTCATTGCACAACTCTTCGGATGGATCGATGTTCCTAAGGAGCATGATCGAACAACCTTCTTTCAGACGAATTAGGATAATATTTCAAAATATATTGTTATCAATCGCAACCAAAAATTTAAATTTCTAGTTGAAGTAAAATTTTCTTACTATCAAGACGAGAAACCTCCACAATGTGCCATCCAGCTCTGAATCTATTTGCAATAGAAGAATTTGTCAATAATATAAATCAAGACACTATTTACCACTAGCTTTTCAGCCCCATGAGTTTTTTCTGATAAAAAGCTCGTTACGTGAACGCACAGTTTCTTAAACAAGCTAGCTGGTTTGAGAACTTTAAGTTAGCTTTTCAGCTCCATGAGTTTTTTTTTTGATAAAAAGTTCGTTACGTGAACGCGCAACTTTTTAAACAAGCTAACTGGTTTTAGAGTTTTTCAGCTCCATGAGTTTTATTTATTTATAAAAAGTTTGTTACGTGAACGCGCAGCTTTTTAAATAAGCTAGCTGGTTTGAGAAGCTAATCAAGTTAGCTTGTTGGAAAAAAAAACTACCTAGCCAGCTACCAACTATATTTTCAGCTAGTTTTGCTAAACAGAGATCTACTCAAGTTGGCTTGTTGAAAACAAACTACCTGACTAGCTATCACTAACTTTTCAGTTACCAGTTAACTTTTCAGCTAATTTTGCTAAATATAGCTCAACTAAGAAGAATTTTTAATCCTATCCCTACTATAGATTACTTGAGCATATTATCCAATCCATCATCATCATTCACATTCAAATTCAAAGAATGAGAGGAATGGACCTCAGATATGAATTCAAATCCCAACATTTGTACCAGTCGTCTCTCCTCCTATCTGAATTCAATCCGAACGTGGCAGGCTGGATATCGGTAGAAATTTATTCTCCAAAACATGTTTACTATATTATAAAATTGTTTGAAAATTAATTAAGTTTCATTTATATTTTTTTAGTAACAGTATGAAAATCATAAAATTTCAGTTTTTTAATGGGAGGGAACCTTTTAACGTAGGTATACGCAGGATAGTCTAGAATTAGATTACTGCATTGGATGGATGAGCTGAAATACTTGAACTAATTCATCAACAATTTACAAATTCGAACGCTAACAAGCTCCGTTAACATCCAACTGGTGTTTGATAATTCTTAAGAGTAGTTTAAAGTTAGTTAAGTCAGTTTAGTAGTTAGTTTAGTTAGTTATTTCTTTCTTCTTCTCAATATATATATAGCTTCATTTGTAAACCATTGAATCATTGTATCATTCTTGGAATATTTCATCTCTTTCAATCATCAATACAAACATTGGTTTACACATTATCAATATTATTCACATGGTATCAGTTGAAAATCTCAATTGATCAATCGATTACACCATCATCTTCTACTTCTGCATACTCTGTTTTTCTTCATCATCTTCCGATCATTCATTCTGCCGTGGTGTTCTTGCCATATCCGAGTAATCTTTCGGCTGGCAGTTATTTCATCCACTATTGACGGTTGTTTGAGCAGTTATACATTGCTCTTTCAGTTTATTTCCGGCTATAATGGCGTATTCTTCTTCTTCTTCAGGCGGCAATGCTGCTATTCATCAATCAGGTGTTCGATCACCGGCTGCATCCCGCATTAGATCGTCCCTCAACCCTGCAGAAAACCAACTTTCTCCATATTTTTACCATCCATCTGATCATCCAGGCTTGCAGATCATTTCAGTCATCTTCAATGGCGATAATTATGTTTCTTGAAGAAAATCTGTGATTCACGCATTACAAGTGAAGAACAAACTAGTCTTGATAGATGGCTCTCTTCCCGTCCCTGATGTGGGTAATTTCAAGATATATGATGCGTGAGAGAGAGCTAATGCACTGGTCTTGGGATGGATCAACTTGTCCCTTCATGATGACATCAAGAACAACTTGTTCTACTGCAATTCTGCTACAGATGTATGGCTTGAAATTCAATCAAGATATGCACGGTCTGATGGCCCTAGAGTGTTCACTCTTGAGAAGAATCTTGGTGCAATGTCCAAAGGTTCGATGACTTTAACTCAATATTACAACTACTTCAAGGGTGTTTGGGATGAATACATCAGTTATAGGCCTGTTTTGGCTCGTTCTTGTGGTGCCCTATCAAGCTGTAAATGTGAGTTTATTCAGACTCAAATGCTCACTCATCAAAAGGATGTTGTTATTAAATTTTTGGTTGGCTTAGATGAATCTTATGCCCATCTACGTAGCCAGCTTCTTCTGCAGAAACCACTACCATCACTATCTCAAGTATACTCACTATTGTTGCAAGAAGAATCCCAGAGATCCCTCTTTCAACCTGTTGTCAACAACCCCTTGGATTCAGCTGCCATGGTGAGCAGATCAACCACATCCTATAGACCTCCTCATGCCAGAAATGCAGGCTTTCAAGGCACCAATGGAACTCCTCAACCATTTAAACCATACCAAAAGGATAAGCCAAAGAAGAGATGCCTGCACTGTGGTATGAACAACCACACACAAGATACCTACTTTCAACTCATTGGCTACCCACCTGGATGGAAACAACCAAAAAAGATTGGTAAGGTGTCCAATGCCAATGCTGTTGAAACTTATAATCCTGATATCTTCACTCAAGCTGCAGACAATCCCATCATGGATCCTACACTATATCATCAGTTCAATCAGTTCAATTAATTTCTGGCATTTTAAAAACAATCACAGGCCAACTCTACAACACTTGCTCACCACTCTACTAACATTGATGTGGCTACACTACCTCCTTCAGCTGCAGATATAGTGCCATCAGATTTGCATGGCATGTCATACTACTTTAATGTTATGAATAGCAAATATACTCAGTCATGGATAGTGGATACATGTGTCACTGATCACATGACCTATGATTTATCACTCTTTTGTCAATCTCCAAAATCAGTTCATGTTGTGATTAAATTACCAAACAATAATTCTAAAATTGCTACACTCATGGGAGACATCACTTTATCTGATGATTTAACACTCAAAAATGTTCTTTATGTGCCCCGTTTTACCTACAATCTATTATCTATCAGCAGTTTAACTAAGAAATCCCATTGCAATGTGTTGTTCACTGCTAATCACTGCTTTCTCTTAAGTGCTAAAGACATCAATTTGCAGGACCTGTTGTCATCCAAAAGGACTGGGCATGCTGAGCAGAGAGATGGCTTGTATCATTTGAATTTCAATTTTAATGACTTTACTCATGTTCATTCCCCTATCAATTTACATGTTTTGTCTGCAAACTTAACAAAATCACATGATGTAAAGCTATGGCATACTTGACTAGGTCATGCATTCCAGATTTAGCTCTACATTGTAATGCAAAATACCACTGTACCATCTGTCATTTTGCTAAGCACAAGAGAGATAAATTTTCTGTTAGTACCACTCATTCTTCTGCTATATTTGATCTTGTTCATTGTGATATATGTGGACCTTACTCTATAATCAGTCATCAAGGACATAAATATTTCTTAACCATTGTTGATGATTATAGCAGATGTACATGGATATACTTAATGAGAGCAAAATCAGAAGTAAAGATACACATGCTCAATTTTTATAATCTAGTTCAGACACAATTCAACAAATCCATAAAATGTGTTAAAACTGATAATGGTGTTGAATTTATATTGAAAGATTTTTATAATAATCATGGTATAATTCATCAAACCACTTGCATTTATACTCCACAGCAAAATGGCATTATTGAGCGCAAACATCAACATCTTCTTCAAGTTGCTAGAGCTTTAATGTTTCAGTCAAACATTCCATTGATTTATTGGT
>JAYMSP010006512.1:0-11515 GCA_036897095.1 Plantago elongata | reverse complement strand
TCTCATCAACTTCAAGTTGAGAGAAATAAATGAATGATCAAATAAATCTCAACCTGAAGTTGAAGAACGTATGAAGCTTCAAAAGGAAGTTCATGCTCTAGAAGAGTAAATACGTTGAAGAATATTGTGTCCCTGGAGAACACATATTAGAATTACTCCTTGGAGTAATTGATGACTATATGTCTTGCCAAATAAAAAGGAGACAATAATTCGCTCATTTATATCACATCGTTTCTAGCCAGTATATCAAAATAAATTTCTATACAAACGCTATAAATTTCACTACTCGTCAACCAGAAGATCAGCGCATTCTATAAGAATTAGTCACTACCAAGATTGGTAGAAATGATACTATTGAACAAAATCATGTTTGATGTGACAAATTAGGACATCCGGTTACAACTTAACCGTTTTTGTGAAACCTGAAGTTTCCATGTACAAAATATAGTTATGTGCATAAAGCTTTCTCGTGTTGTAATTCTATTGGATGAGTGCAATACACAACATGGAGTGATAAAGCTTGAAAATTGAGATCTTGAAATGAGCAATATTACACTCGTCAAGTTGATAAAAGAGTTACAATATAAGTGGCCAGAAGTCTACATGTATCTTTCAATTGTTTTACAACTAAAGATATTGAGTAAATTAATTGCTCTCTAATTTGAGGGCAAAATTATTTTCAGCACAAGAAAATTCAATTGTACTAATATATTGACTCCCTATCATATTGTTCTTCGCAGAGAACTAATGCTTGAAGCATACAAAAGTTGTATGAGTACATTAAATTCTAAGCTAGACAATATATTATCATGAGCCCTAATTTTTCCAGCTTAGGGAAGGAAGAACATGAATAAGCTGGTAAATATAAATTCGTAGAGCGAATTGATCCCATATATTTGAGAGTTCATATTTGAACTAAATTTTTAGCTTCATGTTACTTTATCAAGATATGTTCCAACATAATTTTTATGATTTGAATGTTAACCCGTTATGACCTTATTTTGAGGCGTGCAGAGTTCAATATCGATTATAGAATGACATGTGTTGGACATTGGGATATCTTTTCTATTGTACAAATGATTTATCACCTTAGTGAAATACGGTTCCAATGTTAAGTACAATACAAGAAAATGGCAAGATAAGGTATTGGTAGTACTCTTGAAGAGTAATGTATGTCATAAAAGAAATAGATATATGAAATATAATAGATGGTCTATATGAAATGTAATGGTAGCAACAAAAATATTCAGATATCAATTATCAGTACTGATTTGAAAAATCTAAGAAAGAGTTTTGAAATACCGGTATACATGGGACCGATATATTGTATATGCATATGAAAAGTCGATGGACATAAATTATTGGACATGTAAATGGGAATCTCACATGTATGTCAATTTCGATGATATCATGATGATGATGATGATAAAAATGAGCTCATGGACCAGAAGTCCTTTTAATTGACGAATTCAAAATACGTACGGTACCATTGCATTATCGAGTCAAATTCCATGTGCATTTAGATTATTAAACATTGCATCATAATATGTTTATTCTTGCATAGTTTGCATTATTTATTTATTTTCTAGAATCCTTAGTTATCATGTTGCACACTCACATGGTTATTATTATAATGTGAATATTATCACTCATACACAACCCTCAGGTTGTGCATATGAATAATGTCTGGTTTGACTTACAAGTCATATAATTTGAGAAGTTCAATGAGGGAAAATAACATCTCCGACAGTTTGTCTAAGAAGGAGACTAAAAATATCATGTTATCAAACATGCATTGGATGAGTAAAATTCTCAATACTCGTGAAGAGTAGTATTGGTTACACCAATGATAGCTAAACTTCTAGTGAGCATGCAAAGAATATTTTTAAAGATGACCTTGAGATCGACACGGTCCAGATGCACCTTAATTATTTCTTAAGTAAGAAATTATTTTCTTAAAGGTTGAATTGACAAAAAGTTTACAATTCCTTACTATACCTCCTGAAGAAGGTATGTATCTTGTCAGATGGAGATGAAAATTGCAAAGCAATAAGTAGATTTGTGCATTTGATGAACAATTGTTGCACTCTTTTTGCCTTGCTACGTTTTTCTCCCATTGAGTTTTTCCTAATAAGGTTTTTAATGAGGCAACATTTTAAGCACACTTATGGTTATCTCCATGTCTCCATGATTGACATATTTTGTGCAAAGACAAGGTCTTATAACTTCTTAGTTTTCTTTAACATTAAATATGTAATGGAGATTTAGAACTCATTTCCTTGTGACAAGATATTTTGCAAAGTTTTCAAAGAGCACACTTTATTCTATTAAAGAATAGTGCTCAAGATGTTCTTCTCATGAAGATGAATGTATATATGGACAATTTTCGTGTTCTTATTCTAACCATGCAGAAACACTCGAGGACTTATGTGATGAACAATATATGGAGGGATATTCGTGGCACATTGAAGATAATTCAAGTACATGACGAATGGAGTTCACAATGAAGTGGTTTACGTTCAACATATAATGTTGATATTGTCGCTTAACAATTTGTCCATAAGACAATATGAACATGGTGGGTATAGATCAAATGATGCACTCATGAGGGAGAGCAAATACACACTGTACTCTTTTCTTTGACTAAGATTTTTCCCACTGTGTTTTTCTTGGGAAGGCTTTTAACGAGACAGTATTACCAAGACGTATTTTCAGTTAATAAAAATGGTGTACTCTTTTTCCTTCACTAGATTTTTTCCCACTCGAATTTTACTAGTAAGGTTTAACGAGGCACGCTCTCAAGTCAATGAACTTTTAAAAAGGAGTGTAATAAAATAATATGACAATGAATGTCCATTACCTCCTTCACCTATCCCATTACTATCCCTTATTTATTAGGGTCAAATGTCACAAATTCTATTCATTTGTAACTTTTGTAAGTTATAAGAGTAATTGATCACCCCATTAATTATATGTTTATTATAAGAATAACTCTCTTTTTAATAACTTATATAATTAGTGGCTCATATATATTTGGATCACTTGTTGAAAAGATGATGAAATATTCTTTCTCCCCTCTTCTTATTTTTTTATATTCTATATTTTGTAACAAGATTATAAATTCCTTCGACCGGAATCGAATTCATGAACTCTAGGAGGACTCATTGGCAGAATTGTTTGATTTTCCAACAGAAAATTTTGGTCTGGGTACACTGTCGGCCCACTGAATCCAGTTTCGTTCAGACATATGACATGAGTTGACTCCAACTGGGCTAAGGCAAATTGAAGGCCCAACAATTATGTCAGAGTTCGAATTTCATAGTACCATCATACACTTGGTCAACAATTTACACTCGTACAGAACTCAAACTGTCTGACTGCGACAATATTACAAATTAGGAACACAAGTATCCATTAACTTGACTGACACGTGGTATCTGCATCCTTATAAATAATTATGTACTAAATAAATAAATAAAAAATAAATCTATTTGTTAAATTGATCAAATTCCGTGATGACTCGTCATTCGTCATTTACAATAATAAAACATTGATAAAAACTTTAAATTAAAGTGTGATTATATGAAATAATTTATTAAATTTAGTGTGCTGAGATGTTGAGAAGAATTTGGGATAAAACATATAAATTTCATATGGTTTGTGGAGATAATGGATAAATTAATTTACTAAACTTAATATGTTGATATGTTAAGAAGAATTTAGGACAAATAGGGATAAATTTCTTATGGTTTGTAGAGATAATGTGGTTGAACATTTTGTGACAAAATTAGTAAATGTGTATTTAAGACTAATAATTGAAATTAAGTTTTTGATTAGTATTTTCGTATAGATATAGAAGATAATCTAGAATTTGGATAATAACTCACGATGGAAAATAAAAATACCATCGAAATTCTATCCAATCTGCCGAAACATTATGATTGGCTTAGGATTTTTATAATGCATGAAATCAATTTAAGATAGGCTATAGCAGAAGAACTGTAGACCAAATTACATGGTCAAACAAAGGCTACAACTTAAGTCAACCTAGAAATAAGAAACTTTATCTTGTTATTATACCAACGCACAACGGAAATAGGTTATTAATGGCTGAATTGATAGACTCATAAGGTAGAAGGTGGTGGATCGAGAAAAGAGTTTTTCTTTAGAAACATATATACAAGACGCGAAAAAGTAGTAAACTTATCCAACGCTACTAACTGAGCTAATCATTCTGGACAAAAATCCTAAACATGTAAAATCGGTCCTTACTGTCCGATCGTACATCGGACCTAGTGACATTATTACTAGTAAACGATAAACTAAGTGAACTACCACACTTGGCCAGGCTATCAACAACACTATTTGCTTCTCGGTAAATGAATTGGAGCTGAACAGCCTGAAAAGCGTGGATATGACGAAGAAGATCACGGGGAAGAGATTGGTGCACTCGTGCTGGGACCTGGGTCCTGCATAAACGAGCAAATAAATAGTGAGAGTCCGTCTGGATAACTACATGGGAATTATCATGTTTTAAAGCAAGTGTAAGCCCAGTGCGTAAAGCTACAAATTCTGCAACGTTATTGTCAATGTATCCGATGTAAGCACTAGCGGCATGTAAGAACGTTCCAGAATGTGACCGGAATATACAACCAATACCAGCGTGACCCGGATTACCCAAGGCCGAGCCGTCAATATTAAGAGACATAAAACCCTTTGGCGGAGGAGGCAAGCGAAATGAATAATTCAATGAAGACCAGGCTGGGTCGGTTTGTGAAGAGTCTCAAGCTCCCGGAACAGAGTCATGGCGTTGAGGGATTGGAAGTCAAAGTGTTGTCTACGAAAGACGAAATTGTTTTGCGCTTGCCACAATACCCATCGAAGATTAATAAAACGCAATTGAGCAAATGAGTTCAAGGGTAAGCCACAAATGAATTGAGTGAATGAGTCCTGATTAGGGTCCCAACCTGGGGGATAATAGACTGATCGGATATGATTAAAACGGGGACACAGAAAGAACAAATGTTCAGCGGTTTCCGTGTGAGACTGGCATGTAGGACAATCAGGGGACGGGATAATATTCTGACGGTACAATAACGATGCCGTAGGAAGGCGGTTATGAACCGCTAACCAGAAGAAGAATCGAATCCGAGGCAGCGTTCTCAGTTTCCAAATGCGTTGCCAAGGCCATAACGGTCCCATGGTTTGAGGTGACGCCAATAGGTTGTAAGCCGACTTTACTGTTACTTCTCCCGAAGGAGTGTGAGGCCAGAATAGAACAACATGCACCGATGCCGACAAAGGGACAGGTACATCGATAATTTCTCGAACAATATCCGGAGGGAGATCTCGCGCAAGCATAGAACCATTCCAATTCCCCTGGGAGATATATTATGTTAGTGATGTACTCGGGGGGTTGTGTGAAATACAATCAGCAGGCGTCGGTTCGAAAGCCAATGATCACGCCAGAAATCAATACATTGCCCCATCACAAATTTGCCAATGTAGTAGCGGTTGTAGGAGATCCTCGTGGCAAATAATGGATTTTTATAACCAACTGTGGTCGGGACGAGCCGTGGCGTGGAGGAACGATGAGTGAGGGAAGTACTTAGCCCAGTACGGTTGAGCTAGGAGAGACGAAGGTTGGTTCAGTAAACACTAAGCGAGCTTTAATTGAAAAGCAATATTCATCGTCTCCAAATTTCGGATCCCAAGTCCCCCGAGACTCTTAGGAGAGCAAACAGTGGTCCATTTAACCCGGCCCTGCTTGGTACCTAAAGAAGATGCATTCCAGAGGAAACTCTTATTGACCGCATTAAGTTTAGCAATACAAGTTAGTGGAATTTTGGCGATCGACATGCAGTAAGAAGGAATAGTAGTGGTGACCGACTGAATCAAGGTCGACCGTCCCGCATAAGAGAGAAACCGATTATACCAGGCATGGATTCTGTTCGTAGTACGGTAGACAATATGATCAAAGAGGTCTGCTTTTCAACGTCCAACCAGAAAGGGAAATCCGAGGTATTTATCCTGTCGGTGGTTAGGAGTCACTCCAAGAGTTGAAGTAATACGATGTTTAGTGGTAACCGGCGTGTTTGGAGAGAAAATAATGTGTGACTCTGCCCAACAAATAGACTGACCCGATGCAGAAGCATAATAATGTAGACAACTCTGAAGCGCATGAACTGATCGGTTAGAAGCTCGGCAAAAAATCATACAATCATCAGCAAAGCAGAGAATGGGAAGAGAAGGCACTCTTGGAGCTAAACGAAGCCCACGAAGTCTGTCAAGCTGATCTTGACGCACCAGAAGATGAACAAACATCTCCAGACAGAGAATGAAAAGATAAGGGGAGAGTGGATCCCCTTATTGAAGTCCCCAGTAGGAGCCCAGGGTTCAGAGAGTTGGATGTTAACCTTAACCTGGAAAGTGCACGAGGAAACACATGCCATGATCCAATGTAGGACACGGGGTTGGAAATTGAATTTCTAAAGTGCGAGACGCAGGAAATTCCATTCTAGGCAATCGTAGGCCTTTTCGATGTCCATTTTTAATGCCAAAAAAGTCTGATGCGAGCGTCGTTTCCGACTCATAGTATGAAGCAGCTCGTGAGCCAGGAGCACATTATCAAAAATAGCTCGACCCGGGATGAAAGAATTTCGGAAAGGAGAAACCAACCGAGAAAGCATTGGACAATACGGTTCACCAGAATTTTTGAAATGATTTTATAACTGACATTGCATAAACTTATCGGTCGAAACTGGCCAGGAACGCGGGGATAAGGAATTTTGGGGATGAGAACCACCTGAGTATGATTAAGCGACTCAGGGAGGGATGACGTGCGAAAAAAATCACAAACCATTTGCGAGACAGAGGGACCAACAATATCCCAGTACTGTTGGTAGAAGTAACCATTCAAGCCATCAGGTCCCGGTGCCTTGTCAGGACTGATGGAGCAAACCACATTCCAAATCTCAGACCCGGTGATCGGTGCAGTTAAAATATCATTGTCCTTGGCAGTCAACTGGGGGGTTACGATGGAGTTGAAAGAGGCAGTCGATGTAGATTGCGATTGAGATTGCTCACGGTAAAAGGAACGGAAAACCTCAATCATCAATTGTGGATCAGTAATCCAATCCCCAGAAGGTTGTCGAATGCCCTAAATTAGATTCCGACGCCGCTTGTGAGATGCCAGAGCGTGAAAGAATTTCGTATTAGCGTCACCATGTTTGATCCAAGATTGGCGGGAACGTTGGGCCCAAAAAGTCTTGATCTGGTTACGGATACGGTTGTACTCCGATTTCAACTCCTGCTCCCGAAGTCCATAACGTGCAGGATCTCGATACATACGAGAGTCGACAACATGGAGTTGTGCTTGAATTTCACGAAGTTGCGATTTGAGTTGCGAGAGAGCCGAAAGAGGCCAGTTAAGCGCTTCTTGGCCAAGTCGACAAGTGAGAGTAGGAAACGGAGGGGAAGGGGTAGCGGCAACTCGTTGCTTCAAAAAAGGCTTAAGGAGAGCACAAAATTTATTATCCTGACTCTAACTATTCTCAAAACGAAAAATTTTGGGCGGGCGCGGAAATGCATCATTCGTGTTAAGAAGGATTTGTTTATGATCCGAAAAAGTCGATACCAAGTGCCTGACAGTATATTGCGGAAAAAGTCTAGTCCAATCATGATTTGCGCAGGCTCGATCAAGACGTACACTAATGAGGTTACGACCAAAACGACGATCACACCAGGTATATCGAGAGGGACTACAAAATCCTAAATATTCTAGAGCAGCATAAGCTAAACGAAATTTATTAATACGAGACCAATTGGGCTATCTGCCCCCACGTTTATCCGCAGGACTGAGTATAACATTAAAATCCCTAATTACAAGCCAGGGACAAGAAATACGAGAACTAACAAATAATAAATTATCTCAAACCTGATCCTGACATCCCGAGCGCGGGTAGTTATACAATCCAAAGATTAGGAAAGGAGCATTGGCATGAGGCGCTTCTGGGTTGCGAACAGTGATCACGAGGTGCCCAACACGTTCCGTTCTATTCTCGTCGTCTGGTATCTCAACATGAACCTCATTAAGATCCCACAAGAACCAAATATCACCTGCCTGGGGAGAATTTGTTGGGGGCGAAATGATATAACGCCCCGAGAGTCTCAGAACATCCGTAGGGAGCATCGAGGCCCGATGCCCCATTCGAGTGTCCAAAATCACAGTCAAAATAGGTCTAAGTTGATGAATATAGTATGCGATCGTTGTCACCTCATGGCGGTTGTTTGCCCCAAGAACATTCCAGGGCAGAATCAGCATGATGAAAGGGTGGGATCATTCCCACCGGTAGAGGACCTACACCGTTTTCGAGTGGCATAGGTTGGAGGCCTCGAAACTCGACGTTTCCCCGAAGAAGAAAGTGTAATGTATGGTGTGCTAGTCGTACCCTCAATAATGGAATGATGTTCATCCAGAACCTCAGAGGAAAATTATATGATGTATTAATAATAGACCAAAAGTGAGTAGGAAGAAACATATAATTAATTTACTCAATAATAAGCGAGTTTCATAAAAGACGTCTCTAGATAATTAATTTATCTAGAGACGAATTTATATTCTTTAGAAAATTATCGATATTATTAATTAAAACATCAATATTCTCAATATTAGAGTATATGTTAATATAAAAATAAGATTTATTTCATTAATAATATAGATATTTTAATTAAAATATGAGTTATTTTATTGGTAACATGAGTCATCTTCAGATGTATACCGTCTTTCATAAAAGTTTGTGATAATTTAAACAATATAATAAGTCTCTTATTGTTCTGTTACAGTGTCATTACACTTTAAAAAATGTCATTTCATTTTTACAAGTTATTAAACATTCCTTCTCTATTTGCAACAATAAAAATAAATCTTTAATTGTCATGTTAAAGTGTCATTTCACTCGTTAAAGTGTCGTTCACTATTGGACTTTGTTTAACACATCTTCTCTATTCTCTAACAACCAACTACTAAAAAACGTCATTTTAAATTTTCTCCGTTCACAACCTCACACCAAACGCATCACTTCTTCAGAGCTTTTACTTATGCAGTCTAAAATATATTTTTCTAAAGGAATTGAAAACACTTTAAAACATGGTGAATATGATTAGTCTAGGTGAACATTGTGGTTGTTGACTGGGTTCAGGCAAAAAGATCAAGCTAGAATTGTTTAGATGATGTCAATGGTTTCTGGGTAGTCTTGAACTTTTGATTTTTGGATGGGTATTGTACGCATTAACAAGACCCAAGTCATTACATGCCTATGTATTTCATTTTTATACATAAGTATTTGTATTTCGGCGTTTTTTCCAAAAATAGTATATATATACGATTATATTTATCTCGCACAACTGCTTAAACTACTAAATAATTGAGACAACTCACACCTTATAAAAAAATAGTAAAAGATCTATATTTACATATAAGTTACTCATTTTAAGTTGGTTAAGCCAACTTACCCAATAAATAAAGTGGCGAGGCTCTTTTACTTATGGGTGGGTAATATTCAAAATTCCGCTATTTTCTAAATTATAACTTGTATATACAAATATGTCGATTTTTTATTACATTTACCATCCAATATATTAATGTATCATGAGATATGCGAATTCACACGTGCACTAAATTCAATTAATTTTATAAATTTTATAGCACTACCGTTGGCAGGGAATATCATTTCTAATATTATATATATATCATTACAAATACAACTTTGATAGTGACGAATTGACCGTAGATTACGAAATTTGGTAATAAAGATACTTGGATTGCAATTAGGATAAGTGGATAACAATTAATGGATGCCTTTATCCATCTTAAGATCTGATTGTGCAAATAAATTTACCGGTATTATGAAATCCCAATCCAAACCGGAGTAAAAGTAAAACATATAGGAAGAAAAGGGTAATTATTTTTGGAATCTTGAATCTGAGTTAAAAAAGGATTATAAACTCTGAACCTTTCTTGAGTCTCCTATAAATACGTGACAACTGAATCACTTAATTCTCGCAGATCACAATTACAAGAAAATCCTTTCGATCACTCCCAAGAGACTGACTCACACTCATGTGTTCTTCATAATCACTGGTAATTTATTCTCTCCCAACTCTTCTTCTTCTTCTTCTTCTTCAATCATTCTTCTGCTGTTACACCCTCAAATTAGCTCTGTTTCGTTCTGTACATAAACTTGTTCAATGTTAAAATCTTGAAGTCAAGATTTGATGGAAATTGAATTCTTGCTATCTTTATCTTGATTTTTCATGTCGGTTGTAATTTGGGTTCATGAGATACGCTATTTCCTTACTTTAGTAGTTTACTCAGTGTTGTTGTTGTGTATATGATGAGTAATGCCAAATTGAATGATTGCGTTTGCGATCGACTTGCTCTGACTTTGCCATGAAAAATTGAGTATGAGCATTACATTTAAAGACATTGATATATGGTACTGAGTCGTTTTCTGCTAATTTCCAACGTTGAACTAGCTAGTTTTCTTGGTTCTTGGCTTCTTGTATGATTTGCCAATTTTTGTTACTTCAGTTTTACCCTGTTGATTTCTACCCTAATTCTTCCTTTTATTTGGCACAAGATCTTGTAAACGTTTCTTATTCTGCATGAATTTTGCTACTTATTGGTTTCTTGGCTTTTAGTTTGCCTTTTAAGTGGGGTTAAATGGGTAATTTGGGAGAGTACTAAATACTAATGATGTAGACAACCTTTTAGAAATATCAGAGTTCAACTGAGTATCTTATGCTACCTGTACAGCAAGCCAGTTTTGAACAGTTAGACAAGTTATTAAATCCAAACCTTAAAGATAACTTGTGGTAAACAACAGCAGGTAAAAACCGTAAAAATTGGGGGTATGCAATGCGGTGTTGCCGTGTTGGTTATATGTTTCGTCACCAAATAAGGGGATTGTGGCTAACGCTTAGATGTGTCATGTGTATATTACTAATGTCGAATTTGTGTCTCTTTGAGGATTGAACGAAAAGTTTTTGAAATTACAAGGGGCTTCAATTTGTCATATTGTGGTTTCTTAATCATATCAAATTAGAAGTGTTCAAGTTGTAATGACTAAAGGGTCAGATAAAATATTTGTGAGAACATGATCATGAATTGGATTATCCTGTTGTGGAAGTTCCTCCTTTGCTTCACTTTTGTTTTCTATAGCCATATTCCATATTTGCATACAGGTTCATGAAAAGTCAACTGAATTTAATTTTTTCACATTCTCCTAGCGTGTTCCCATACTATTGTCAATCTAGGATAATAGTGCCAGCCATGAACAATTGTGTAGCTGATTTAAAAGCCATATGCTGGATAATCTTTCTCAAGTTGCAAGTAACTAGAATGGTTTATTAATTTCGAAGGTGGTTCGTTGTTTATTTGTACAAGTTGAATGTAGTTGAAATGGTTTATTATTTCTGAGTGTGTGTGTGTGTGTGTGTGTCTATATATATATAT
>JAYMSP010006511.1:0-11515 GCA_036897095.1 Plantago elongata | reverse complement strand
ATGACATGGCATCACAACTCAGCATGTGGCGTGTGCTCCGGCTTGCCAACTCAGCATTTGCGTGTGTCTCCGGCTGTCCCAGAAATCCTGCGTTGACTTTTGGATTTATTTGTAATTATGTTTAAAAAACTGTTCATTTTTCGGAACGATTTGTAATAAAAAAACATCAGAGGGTCATATGAGATGAGGCCATAGAGCAGGGGTGAATTTTGTAATTACCCCAAAATTAAAAGATGCAATGATTCATTCTGTGTAGGGATTTTTAGGCTTTCAATTTGTGAAAATAAATATACCTGCTAAAAATTTGTAATATTTTGCAAGTTTTACTTCCCATAACAACATCGGATTTGTTATATAATTGTTGTGTATCAACATTGAATACGAGAAGACGAGTAGTATCGACTATCCGGTGATAATATAATTTTAGGTACAACTTCATATCATTGAATTATGATAATATTAAAACTCCTACCCTATTTATATACACACTCTATCAACTTTAGTCTTCTGCACATAACCAATCTTGAATCCTAATATTTATATTTCAAAATTATCACTTCAGAAAACCATATAAATCGAGTTAAACTGCAATAAGCTACAACATGCTACTTGAATGCATAAATTACAAAATCCAACTTACTAAAGAGTTTGAATATGTAATTATAAGCTAACAGAGTCACTATTCCAGTATATGGGGAGTTATAAGGTGGTGGTGTATTGGAATGGGGCTGGAATGGGAAAGAGGAAGTGCAGAGTTCGATCTCTAATGAAGATATAAGATGATTTATGAATAAAGATATATTTATATATGAGTAAAATTAATTGTAATTGTAGCCGTTTCCCAGGAAAAATTATTCCATTACGTGATTACTTGTTGGGGGTGTGGAGAACAAAGTGGTTAATTAGTTAAGTAAAGCCAATGATGTTGTAACTTGGAACTAGACTAGAGGTTAAGTTAAGACAAAGTCATTGTCGTTTGATTTGTGAAAACGGGACCCAGTGTTACGCGCCATCAAAGACCCAGCTCATTCTCGGTCCCGCCAATCCTCCATTTGACCACTTTCTCTTGCTGACATGTCACCAATTACCATTTTGTCCCTGGCCCACATCACCACTTTAAATCCTCATAATCATAAGTGTAATCTTATTTATCCGTATTATTTAAAGTTAAACATTTGGTGACCACAAATATTTAAAGGCTGATTGTCATAACATTTAAATCGCTCCATTTAACTCGATGAACAATAATTTTTTCTAAAATATACTTCAAATACCCAATTTCAATTCCATTTCAAATACAATTTCACTAAAATCTCATCCAAATGGTCATTTGAGTGCCATGCCAATCAGCCCCTTACTAAAATATATGTTCCTATTTTTTGCTTTGGATCTATCTAGTACTAATCTACAGTTCTGACCGTTAATAATCAAACTCCATAATCAGTTTGAAATTATTTCATATAACGAGTGCAAGTTAAAAACGAAATCACATTATTTAAGGAGCCTTAATTTTATACTATGAATGTGCTAATAATGATTTTTGAATTGAATCACTTACATATAAACTAAGAAGTGTGTATTGCAAGCATTATAAAATGTCTAGTCATACTCATTTCGATGGAATCAAACTTCAAATGAGTTCGAGTTATAGATCATATATGAACCATTACATATAAGTATTTATCTTACAACTATAATCGCAATCAGATCACGAGTTTCACACGGGAAAACCTACTCTAGACAAACTATAAGTTGATCATGTAACATGAAGCCCATGCTATTGTTAATCTAGTTCTATTGTTAACAACAAAAGACGGTGAATCTCTTGAAGCATTTACCATGTTGCCACATCTTCGACCGTCTTATCGTCATTAACAACATGTAACAAGGAACCAACGAAAAAGATAAAACTCTGTTTTTGATGGTGAAGACGGGTGTAGGTGCATAATAAACTGGCAGAGATGCATGTTGAGTATTCCGTGGTAGTTGAGTATTTACTGGTGTTAAATTGTGAATTTTGTGTTAATTTCGATGGATGTACTTGGATTGGATAGTTCTATAGACGTGATTTAGAACTTGATCTATGGTTTAGATGATATGTCTATGTTTTTTTGTAATTGTTCGTTGAAAACATTACTTTGGTTGTTGACGTTTATTAATAAAAAAAATTAATTTAGTCATTTAAGAAAGGAAAACAAGAAACCAACAAATGAGGATTGAATTTGCATCTAAAGTAGAAACCAACAAATACAAAATGTGAAAAAAAAGTTTAACCACTCACTATGTCTATGTGGATATAGTGCCCAAAAATCCATAACAAGAAGATTACCATCGTGTTCTCTCCGTGTTCCTACCGAGTAAGTTGAGTAGTGACAAAAAGATTTCCCAATTTATGAATGGCCCTAATTAAGTTAATCCAAGTTAATGACGAAATCTTCCCATAATTAGCACAGCAGTAAAATCCACCTAGTTGGACCCAAATGATAAACCAAGAAATAGAAAAACAGAGCTCTGTCAATGTCACAGCGTTAAAGAAGTGAAGAGACTTTTAAGAATTGATGTGAACGCATTCCATTTCTTTCTCTTTGTTCCCAATAAACGATACTACTACGCGGTACAATTCCATTTCTCTCTTCTGTATATAACCTCTTCCCTCCTCATTAGGGTTTCAAACAAATCATTCTCACTCACTCCTACACTTTTTCCTTTCTCATCTCAGCATTTCCATCACTTCTTGGATCTTTCTTGCATTTGGTTTTTGAGTAAAAATTGTTTCTTCATCCTTTTCAAGCTTCCTACTTTCTTTGATTTTGTGGGTTTTTGCGCCTTGGGATTACAGAGAGTTCCTCATTTTGTGGGGTTTATCTGTTTTAATTAACATCACTTTTTGCTGATTTATGTGAGTTTGAGAGATGCCATCAACAGATTTTCAAGAGTCATCATCTTCTTCTTCATTCGGTTTCTCCATTTTGAGCAGACGCCGTGAGCAGGTTCACTCCATGGAGCCCATTTCCGGCAGAGAATCAGAGGTAGACGCTTTCCAGAGACGAGTGGCTGAGCAGTTTCAGGACTTGGCTAATGCTGATTCATCCGAATTGCTCTCGATTTCATGGATTCGGAACCTTCTTGACACATTCCTCTGTTGCCAAGAGGAGTTTAGGATGATTGTGTTTAACAACAAGAACTGCTCGAACAGGTCTCCTGTGGATAAATACGTTTCCGATTACTTCGAAAGGAGTGTGAAGGCGTTGGATGTCTGTAACGCCATTCGTGATGGAATTGAGCAGATCAGGCAGTGGCAGAAGCAGCTGGAGATTGTTTTGTGTGCTTTGGACAATCAGAGGAGCATTGGGGAAGGTCAGTTTCGCCGTGCGAAGAAGGCCTTGGTCGATTTGGCTCTTGGAATGATCGATGACAAGGGTGCGAATATCGCGCAGAGGAACCGGTCTTTCGGGAGGAACAATGCGAATAAGGAGAAGTCTTTTAGCCATTTTAGGTCGCTTTCGTGGAGTGTTTCAAGAACTTGGTCTGCTGCAAAGCAGCTTCAAGCAATAAGTAGTAACTTGGTGCAACCAAGGGCTAATGAGATTATGTCCACCAATGGACTTAATGTGGCCGTTTTTACGATGAATTATGTGCTATTGTTCGTTATGTGGGCGCTTGTAGCTGCGATTCCTTGCCAGGATCGTGGTCTGCAGACTCATTTTAATGTTACCAGGCAGTTTTATTGGGCAGCTCCGATTCTTTTGCTTCACGAGAGGATTTTGGAGGAGTCGAAGAAACGGGAGAGGAGAACTGCTTGTGGTTTGTTGAAGGAGATTCATGAGATTGAGAAATGTGCTAGGCATATGAATGAATTGACGGATTCGGTTGTGTTTCCTTTGACGGAAGAGAAGGAGGAGGAAGTGAAGCAGAGAGTCGAGGAGGTCAGATTGACTTATAAGTCGATTAAGGACGGTTTGGAGCCTTTGGAACGACAGGTTAGGGAAGTTTTCCATCGGATCGTGAGGTGCAGGACTGAGGGTCTCGATTCCGTCGGTGGTAGAACGAACTAATCATCGTATTTGCTCGATCTCAGATGTTTTTGCTTCCTTTGATGAAGAGAAGTGATCTTGGTTAGAATAAAGAGGAGCTTAAAGTCTGTTTCTTTGTATTTATCTTTAAAAAAAAAAAAAAAGACATGATGTATAGAGATTAGGAAAAGGGATTGGACTTACTTTTGTCCATGATGAAACTTGTTCTTGTTATGATTTAGTTCAATGAGTTTTCTTGGTAAATTTGAGTTCCACTGTCAATATTGGATATTTTTGTTGCTTGCTTTCTTTTCTGCAGATTTTGTGTTTGCAGTGAAATCAATGAATCATGATATCAGATCAATAAGAAGCCATTATTTCTTGCCCGAACTAGACCAGTGAGAATTGATTGTCTTTTCTGTTCTTGCATCCTTTCTGTTATATTGCCATTATAAGGTGTACATGTGAAAAGCCATTGATGAAAAAAAAGATAAAAGATAGTGAGCAACTACAGTAATCAGAACAGAACAGAACCAAACCATTTGTCCACCTGGAAGCATCAATTCTTGGACAAAGTGTAATTTGATTCATGTTTCACCCTTTCGTGAAGTGACAATTGGGACCTATTCACAACTATGTAATATGTAAACGTGCATTCCGGCATAATGTTTACGAACTCTATCAATTAACACTCATTCACGACTCACCATTCTTTAATTATCCACTAAACGGACACGAACCCTTAATATGCGGACACCAAAACGACTCGATTATGTTTAATTAAGTTGTTACTTGAGCCGTCTGTTTGGAAAAGGTTCTAAAACAAGTAAAATGGTGAGATAGTGGAGTCCATTATAAGGTAATTCTTTTGTTGAACGGACCAAGTATTTAGCCTTATAATTTAGTGAACGTCCAGATCAAGAAAGTCGTGCTGATCAGGCTTGTAAACCAAGGATGTTTTTGTGTGTGTAATTGATTGCCTGCACGTTTTGCCTTTTGTATAGATTCACATACTTCTACTTTTCTTATCCATGTTCACACTCACACACACACTTTACTCTTCTTTTTATACTCCATGCGATCTTAATCATTGGTGTAGGGGCACCTTTAAAGGAAGAGGTTACCCTTAAGATGTTTCCATCCATGCTTAAAAGGGGTCTCCACTAGCTTTTGTAAACCATTTTCTAGTGTTTTATTGAACAAAAGGTATGTGTTTCCGATCCTTCCAAAAGGGTAAGTTAAGGAGGAAAGGAATACATGCATAAAGCAAAAGTGAGGCAGTTGCGAGATTTGAGTTGAACATCTTTTATGGATCATAGATCATATCAATTATTTAATCCGATTCATCACAAAGGTTTGTTTCGTGTTTCTAATGTCTCGAAATTCATACCTAACTTAAATAGTTCAAATGTGAAAGTTTTATGATAATTGAGTGCAATCACCAAACACATCCTAATGAAAGCAGACTGAATTGCATGGTGTATAATGATAGAAGGTGACTCGTCTCATCATTCGTGACACCGGTCTAAATGTACGAAGTATGAACACACCATGAGTCATGACTCATGACACATTGCTAATAGGTCCACATTGTAAAAGATCACAAAACGCAGTTCGTCTTGTTGCAGATTTCTAGAAGAGATATAGCTAGCAACAACGGAGGCCAAGATTGACCATGCGAGTTATCCTTAGACTGTAGTCACATGAGGTATCTAGCTGGTTCAAGGCAAACGACAATTTATAGCTTTAAATGCCAAAAGATGTTTTTTGTTGGATGGGAAAAATGTGTGTTGAATTGGCCTTTGAGAAAGACGAAGATATGAACGTTTACCTAACATTCCACAACAAGTTTTCCTGTGGTAATTTTCCATGCTAGAGGGGTCAATGTACCTTGTATTTCAGACATTGAATTGTAAGATGGACCACTCTAGATTCTACTGCGATTTCCCATGACCAAGTCATGGATTGATTTGGATTCATCGTTGGTTTTTTCCCGGAGCTTGGAATTTGATAAAGTGAAGTGAAATTAGTGATATATAAGTTGATATTCGTTGATATTTAAGTTGTGTCGTACTTGTGCTGATATATTTAAAGTTGAAGTTTTCAACTTTTAAAATTTAGTCACTCGTTATTACGCTCAAATATTGAGGACCAATTCATTGAATAATTAAAGACATACAAGATTATTTACATCATTTATAAATGTTGATAGTCCAATTTTTAAGTATCTTGTAGTATGGTGTTTATAATGCACATAAATTTTGCAAGTGGCCAATAATGGTATTGGAGTAATGGTGGAGTTATAGTTTGATCCACTTGAGGACACTCCTTAATTCCAGTTCAACACTCTAAAGTGAATGCACCCTTCCGAGCTCAGTCTACCTTGGAGAAATCAAACCTTGAGTGGTTGAGTTGATTGACCAATTCTCACACTCCAATACTCCTATCACCAATTGAAATTGTGGTTCAATGTATTGGGTCGAAAAGACTTTAAAGGGACTAATCACCAACTAGATGGAAGTTATAATTATACACTTAAGTGGTAAGGAGATGGAATTTTATAAAGCAGTTTCAGAGTTCGACAAGAATATACACTTAACTCGCCAGAAAAAAAAAATGAAAAATGTGCCTAGCTAACCAAGTGGGAAGAAATACTTGGTGAGAAATGAGCCTGACCAAGTTGATATCTAGAAGAAATGAGGATCTGCAACTTGCTAGTTGGTGATACATATTATCATAAATAATGTAGTGTCTAATTGAATTGCACAATAACTGCAGATTGGATGAATTTGAGAGATCAAGGTTAGCCTAGGACCATTTCTGCAGATTCAAGCAGGCTACCTGGTCCTTTAGATGTAAAGACAAATACAAGACTATACTACCATATGCATTGGGTTGGCCTTGAGCCTTAAATGCTAAAAGTTGATTTGTTTTCTTGTTAGCTGGAGAACCAGTCTTGTTGGTTACAAGTTGCAACATGCACTGCAATAGTACAAGTAATGAATTCAATTGGCTTGTGAGTTCATTATTGTGGAGATGAAATGCTGCCTAACAAGCCGAACATTACGTTCGACTTCATCTATGGTCGGATTTATTATACGATAATAACTTATACTACATGTAGGTCCCCATACACGAATTAGAATCCGTATTAGATGGATGTTGGGAAAATTCGCCCCATGGCCCAATCGTGAGAAAATTAAAATAACTTAGAAAAATGAAATGTTTAAAAAAATGACCTAAAATTTTGTCATAGAGTAAAAACGTCGTTGTATTATAGAGTGCAAATGACATTAAGTTTTCAAACCTAAAACGGTCCAGTTAATATGACGATATATAATTTTTATTATATCATGTAGTGCAAATGATATAACAATTTTTAAAAAAGTTTTTCTAACACGGCCGTAATTCACCAGGTGTTATACAGTTGGTTCTTCGGACATCTAAAAACAATTAGATCCCTACCCATACACCATATGGTATTCAATGTCCAGCCTGAAAAATATGGGCCATCAGCCCATTACTATGGCCTCGATGTTCAACAAGAAATCATTGGACCAGACAGACAAGACGTGTTCATCTCAATTTGAGTTTTTCTTTTCCCTCCATTAGAAATTCTGCAGTAAGCGCACCAGCAAAGCAACTGGCGAATTTCACTGCTCAATCAACAAACAAAACAATATGAAGAAAAGCATATGTGCTTTGCTTCTAATCATACTTCTACAATTGTCATTTCTTTTTAATATGATCATAGATGACTCCCTTTTCCTTTCTAACTCATTAGACGAAATCGACTTGACTTATCATGGAGCTGGAATTAGGACTTAAGCTTACCAGAGCAGCAGATGAATTCTCCTCCGATTTCCAAATAGCAAAAGATCGTGCAGGTTATCTTTTCCTGTCCCACGAAACAGATGCATTGTTCGTGCTCACAGCTCATCTAAAAGGTTATCTTTTTTACTCTCATATTCTTCGATTTTATATGGCTCATTCATGTAAGTGAATTTTCGTGTTTTGAGAATGCAGGTTATGAGAGAAAGAATATAAAGATTGACATAAATGAAGATGGAAATTTGATTGCCATAAGCGGCAAGAAGCAAGTACAGGAGACGGTGATGGTAGGGTGGAGAATGCACAAGAACGATAAGGAGACAAAGAGATTCAACAAAGTGTTCAGGATTCCAGAAGGGGTGATTTTGGACAAGATCAAGGCGAAGTTTGATGAGGATGAGTCTACTCTGACGATTTCAATGCCAAAGAAGGTGAAAGGCATTCAAGGGAAGGTCTTGGAAGAAGTTAAAGAAACCGTGGAGCTTGTTAGAGGAGGATCTGCGAATTTGCAGATTGCTGATGAACAGATTCAGAAAACTGAAGGTTTGCGTGAAGGAAATGATGAAAACACAGAAGCAAGGCGTGATGAGGATAAAGTTGATTCAATAACACAAGATGTGCATAGTTTGGAACAGAAGAAACCAATTAGTGAAGACCAAAATGTGCCTGATAAGCGCCGTGAGGAAAAACGGCCACAAAATGAACAGCAAAACGTGATTGAAGGACTAAAGACTTCACAAGAAGACCTGGTTCCTCCTGCTGAAAATAAAATGCCCAAAGACGAAACAGAAAAACAAAAATCAGCAGCGACTACTAGTCAAGAAAGAGCGGAGATTAGACAAGATGATCAACAAAAAAATCAGGTAAACAACGACCAGGTTACTGGATCAGATAGTAATGAAGAAGTTTCTGATGAGGCTAAAGGCGACGATCCTGAAAAGCGCCTGGAGAAAAGGTTCAAAATATGCATGCCGATTGTGGCAAGTTCTGCAATACTTCTGTCCTTGGTTGTATTTGTGTATCAGGTTATCAGGAGTAAGAATCAAAGTAATAGGAGGAAAGATTGATATTGTATGCATATGCCTATATTGCTGGCAATTCAGTGACTAAACATTGCAAGTTCATGTATGCAATGGCTAAACATTGTAAGTTCATGTGTAAAAGATATGCAAGTATACGCGCGCAACACAATCATTTGAAAATAAAAGCGCTCTAGGATTTCTTCAAGATCAACAAAAGACATGATACCATCTTGATTAAGAGAGACACCATAGCTACATAATGCCTCTTAAAACGACCAGAACAACACCTAGATACGCTAAGTCGCTAACACCGCCTATTATTCGCAAAAGATCCTACTCCATACTCCTATCTACTATCTACTTTTCCACGAATCCTAAAGCCAAACCAGCCAGAGCCATCACGACCCTGGAACCAGCCTCATTGCGTCCGCAGCCGCAGCCACCACTTCTTCATCAGAACCATCATGCCCTTCAATCGAAACCAAGCTGTCAACAAACGTACACCCATCACAAAATTAGTGTGTGGATTATGAATGGTGTGATTAACATAATCACAGAGTGTCGTTTGATTTGCGGGTTTGTGATGCAGCGTGCGTGGACAAGCCTTGGAGAACGATAATTTAAAGCTTCGTTTCCAACTGGATACCAAAAAATTAACATATTTTAGAGAAAACCCTCGATTTTCATTCAATAATCAACTAAACTGTCTTCTATCAATAACACAAAGTACTTAGATAGATAAAACTCCTAACCAACTAAAAAGATAACAAATTCTAATTAACTAAAAGTATGAATAATATCAAATTCTAATTAAATAATAGAAAAAAGTATTAAATAATTAAGAAGAGAAAATATAATAGTAAAAATATTCTAATAAAAATATTCTACGAGGTTTCATATAGATCAGTTTGATCACTGTGTAATCAGTCTTAAGTTGTTAAGTTGTTCAGTACGAGGAAGAAGGCCACGTGTTTTCTGTACTTACCCTCCATCTTCATCTTTTATGTTGGGATATTTACAAAAGCAGCCCCGTTGTATAACTTTAGTTACGCATTGGCCCAAAATCAGATATTTCAGAACTTACGCCGATAAATGATCAAAATGATTATGAAAAATATATATTCAGGCTTCATCATAGATTGATAATTGAACTGGATCGCCATCACTTTAGACCGATATTTGTGTAAGTTGTATTTAATTTGCATACTATATCACTTGTGTAAATGAAATTTAATGATTTAAAATATGATTCTTCTAATTTTTCTTTCTTTTAACTCGAATATTTTCACTATTCAAAATCAATTACAAATCAGAGGTCGATCAGATGATCCAGTCTAAACAAAAGTAATAAATGAGCAAAGTAAACTATCCTAGCATCAATTCTCCAACGTGGAGTTTTAACTCAGGGTCATTCCGACAACGAAGTGCAACTAAGTTGGTAATACGTTTCACCTATAACCAATAGGTCGGGGGTTCGAATCACCCCTTAATCGTTTGAAAAACAGATGATCCAGCGAAGTGGTAAATAGAATAGGTATATCGAAGAATTTCTTCTCGACAGACCTTGTAGTATCCGACGTTTTTTTTAATTATTATTGAACAAGAAATATAGCATTACAATTATAATTGTTAAACAAGAATTATATTTTGACTTATATAGAGTTTGAATAATATTTTGACAAGTGATGTTATTTCATTAGGAACTAAGTTTGTGAGGGGTGGTATTTTGTAATCAACATGATATTAACTACAATTACTATATGTTTAAGTATTGTGCGTATTACACGTTTATTGAGCTCACGGTGGTCAATCTTTGGAAATATTATAAATTTTAAAATAAGGCCGTCTTAGCTCAGCTGGTAAAGCGCATGGCTTTTAATCATGTGGTCGTGGGTTTGATTCTCACAGATGGCGAAGATCAATTTTTATGCGAAACTTTGTCTTTTACAGTTTTATCTTATTGTTTTATTTGCATTTGTAGAACTTACTTTCGAAAAGTATAATTCTCCCCATTTTACATCCACAAAACATTACGGACTCTTCCATTAGGGCACGGGCTTTCAAGTCGAAGGACTTATTTCCAGGCCCAAGCTCATTCAAACCTACCCGAACTAGCGAAATTTAGTTACGGGGTGGGTCGATGAAGTTTGCCAACTCTTCACCGGCACTTCTTTTTTCTATCACAATTTTTTAAAATAATATTGTCATGAAAATACCTATATTATTAATCAAAGTGTTTATATTTGTTAACAAAATAAATCTTTAGTATATATGATGAAAATAATAATAGTAATGAAAATACATATCATTCTCCCTTTCCAGAGGTTTGACAAATTTCTTCATCTCCATGTACTTCAGATATAGCATGTAGTTCAAGGATTAGTTGATCTCGGCCTAAGTCTAGATCTGGAGAGGAATATGTGTTAGACATACGAGTTTCATACAAACAACGATAATTCATATTCAAGTGGTCAGTGGCTTCATGCTCAGCAGAGAAATAGTTCTCTGGATCATCGTACCCAAGATATATAACTGGTCATATATTGTTCTTATCACTATCGCTGACACTGTGATTGTAGCGCCCCAAGACCCGGGTTCAGACGTCAAGAGTTGTGACGAACAAGCCAAGCATATTTATTTAAAACTCAT
>JAYMSP010006510.1:0-11517 GCA_036897095.1 Plantago elongata | reverse complement strand
AGAACAAATAAGGTCATTGAATACCATGGTGGTCGGCCAAATGTTCGAGAGCAATCGTGCCTTTCATGCAACTCAGGGAATTGATGTTCACCACAACCGTATCCGGCATTATCTGCTCAACCACTGCTGACACCAGGCTTCCTGGTTTCACAAGGTCATCCCCTGATGCCCTATCAAATTTCAGAGGAAAAGGGAATAAGAACATGCAACTATCTCTAGGTGAAATTTATCCTTTTTCTTCTGCCCTGGGTAAATTTGGTGAATGCAGTTGCCTATTGTAGAAAAATATCTCAAAAGGAAACATTGTACACAAAACCTTGCTCAAACTGTAAGTTCCAAGAATGAATTCGGTCAAGATATAAACTGAAATTGTACCATTGACAAAAGAAAATGTTGCCATAATCATGTCATTTCGACTGGGCCATAAATCATATAAGTAGGTAGCACATTAATGAATCCGTCACATCAGACACAAAACATTTACACATTAGATGAGAACTCATATTAGGAGTATTTTATCCCGTTACTCTACGGAATCTCCTGGAGCTCCTAGGGAAGAAAAATAAGCTTTAGGCTCAAGGATAGCAGGATCTCGCCAGTATTTATTACATCACTGAAAAAAAATTGTACTCCGAGAAAATCACGTTAAAGAATATTTAAATTGTACGAGTAAGATCAGCAGATAAGAGTTAAATTGAATATGAGATTTAGTCATATCTATCGTGTTAGTATATTACTTAAATTAATTTATTGATTATATAATCTCTTTAAATTAATTAAATCTTCTGCTCTCGACATAATCAATTTATAGAGGTTTTATTGTATTTTTGCTGTTCGACTGCACTAGCCACGAATTGAATGATACATGTGCTACTAAGTAACCAAAACATAGCTCATAGACAAACCTTGTAGGACTCATATTGAAACTGAGGTTTATTCGATGTGAAGCTGGGATAGATTTTACTACTCGGCACTTGATAACTTGCTCAACATGATATGTCGAACCTATATCAGCCCCTGGATCCAAACCAAGCTCGGACCTACAATAAGATTACGGGTATTTTCATACAATATGAGACACGGGTAACATATGCACAGAAAAATATACAATGTGATGAACAATGGAAGGAGATGGAAATCAAATAAAGATAAGAAGTGAATAAAGAGCAAGCGAACAAACTTTCTTGAAACATCTGATAACATTTTAGTGACAGGCAGCTTTAGTACCAAGACAGAACGGACAAACAAGCAGGTAGTGGAGTATCACGGTCACAAATGTAAATCAATTTAATGAGTAAATCGCTCCAGTTGATAATTGGTCAAAAGATTTGAAGACGGTGGGGGATTGTCAAAATCAAGGACCGGCCCTGCATGGATATGCTCAGCTGAAATCCACTTAATTCAATAATGGTCCCGCAACCTGATCCTCCAAGCATCATATTACTTTGTAGTTTGTATAGTGGAGAAACGTACGGAATGAAAGGAAACTGTGTATATATGAAGATAATGCAGCTAGACTTTCGTTGCTTAAACCAGGGTAAAGATAATTCTAGCTCCAAATAATCATGATGAGGCATAACGCATATCTTGTTCATGCATGCACATAAAGACTGCATTTAATTCAAGTTTATCGGTGCCAGTACCACACCAGCCAATGTTGTATTGGCTACTTCGATAAAATACACACCTAACGATAAAATATCAACAAAGCACAGAACTAAAAGATTTAGCACAAAAATTATGCATAACACCAAAAGGTGTTTATATGGGCAAATAAGCAACCTGGGGGCAAATCCGTGCACACCATTGTAGAAATGAACAAAGCATCCGTGGCTCTCAATTTTTGTAATCCACCCATGTGTGACTAATCCTTCAGTTGCATCGGTATACACGCTTAGAATCTTTAGATTTGACCTTATCTGAAAGTATCCCCAATGAATAATTTAAATAAGGGCGTAACAGAGCCAATCTCACAGAAAAATCTTTTTTAAATGGACAAACTAAAGCTTACACAATCTACTACAAGTAATCGCACTAATAAGGAGCCCAATTAAGGCAAATAATTAAAAAAACAAACAAACACAGTGCCTCAGTTTGAAACATTGCAGGTACAAAATACAAATGCTACCAGTTGTTGGATTAGGATATGCTACCCAAAGTACGGTCCATCGACCAATCCCTCCCACCCCCTACTAGACAGAAATTTGGTCACCAGTGATATGTTTCAGTGGCTCAAATAAACTTTTATATCTTCACTACAGAACAGATCCCAGGAAGAAATGCACCTGTATCATATTCTCCAAAACTACAAATGTGCTTCCATTAAGTATCAGCAATCTAAATTACAGCTTAGTCTCCAACATTTATCAGTAAGATGAACAGCCACAGTATTATTGGAACATAAACCGTGCAGGCAATAAGAAAACCAGAGGAAGATATAAGCTAATATGATCAAATTAATGGCCAGGTGAAAGGATACCAGAGTTTTTTTATGAGTAACAGTAATCCGCTTGGATTTGCAACCAAGAACACGGAATGACATCTCAGCTCCAACCTGAACAGATTAACAGATGAATCAACAGGTAGAAAGCTTGAATGAGGAAAGAATCAATAATTTGATCTGCAGGTACAGAAAGGAAAATTTTCGTAAAATAACACTCTTCCAACCTGGAACTTTTTCCGAGGCTTTGCTATTTCAAACTCAGACATGTGTCGAAGGGGGCAAAGAGCTTTCAGGCCACTGGCAAGTTGCACAATAGCACCAAAAGTATCAACTGAAATGACTTTAGCTTTTACCACCATACCAGGTTTGATATCAGAGTGAGTAAAAACTACACCTTCGAATGTACTAGTCTGCTCATTAAAAAGAGGATCTTGTTAGGAATCAAGGAGACGATGTTATTGAACAAATAAAGATGCAGGCAGGAAAAATATTGCAACTTCCTGTTGCTCCTGGAAAGGCAAGAAAAACTCCTAAAACCAAAGCAGCACACTATGTTACATGCAGATTATTTACGCTGGTGTTGACTGATTTCCAAAAGATTTTGGTAGTGATAAAGTACTTTAAAATGAAAACAAACCCAAAAAAAAGTATCTTTTAGTCGCCCAAAGTAACTGGTGTTTACAACATAGCTGAGTTACCTCTGGTCTTCCCATAAAATGAATATCACATTAGGAATCAGGCAGATTATGTTCGAACAAATAAAAATGCAATCTCCTGGAGCTCCTAGGGAAGAAAAAAGCTCCAGGCCCCGTAGTAGGTGGGGTACATCTAGTCTGCCCATAAAATGAATATTTAGGAATCAGGCAGAGTATGCAGATGATTTAAGTTGGTGTTGACTAATTTATGAAAGGCATTGTCAGTGATAAGGTACGTAAACAGAATTGCTTCTAGTCACCCTAAGCAACCTTTTGTACTCTGTGTGTGTGTGTGGTGGGGGTGGTTGGGGGTTGGCATGAATGCAAGAAACATATGTAACTACATCTAATAATTGATCGATGAAGCATATGGACCTTCAAACTGCCTGTAGCCATCCCTTCAAGCTGCCTAAAACCAAGCACCCTGACACGAAGATGTGCTCCTTCCTTAAAGCTCTTCTCTAGTTTCTTGACTTCTTTGTCAGACACATCAGCACACTAAAATCAACAATACCAATCACTAATTTAGATATCAAATGCATGGATGGATAGAATTCTAGGCATGTTCCCAAGTAAAAGACAAGTTCTTACATAGACATAAGCTGGTGTGGGAACTGGTAAAGTAGGCACTTCCAGAAGAAGGCCTGATCCCTTATCAATCCTGACTACTTTTGATTCATCAAAAATCTCACCAGCTTTAACAAGCTGCTCCACATATAATAAGAACATATTAGGATTGGAAAAGCATCCCTCGATGTAACATAGAACAGACATGGTTCAGAATACAGAGGGAACTATAGTAACCTACGAATTGAAGAGCATACATCAAAAGCTACTGACGGGCTGAAAGTACAGTGTATATTAATGCTGTACAAGGCTGATGGAACTTACAGATGGTGGAGCCTTGTTGTTAACTAGATGAGGATTCAACGTTAAACCCACAGCCCTGGTTAAAGGATCAATAAACAATATCCGGGCATTCAACTGTATAAAAGAATATGAAAAAGATGTCAAACGTGAATGTTGTTAAAGCTATTAATAAAAGGAAAAGGAAAAGGAAAAGGAAAAAGAAAAAGGAGAAATGATTTAGGCAGAATATCCACTCCTACAATATACTTGTAAGTTTAAAGTAATTGGTGAATAGGATTGTGTTCAATCATTACAGTGTGATTTACAGTATATGTACTGTCCTATAAAAAACGCTTAAAGAAACCTTTATATCACATTCATTAGTAATCAACCCCCAACCTTAATAAGGATCGACGGCACAGTTTTGCTGCTTATTCAATGGGTGTTCTGGAACCTTTATGACACCGAAAGGAGAAAAGGTATTCCAACATATTTATACCTTCATATTTTTAGCATAAACATCCTTCCAGTTTGAAGAGGGAAAAACTTTATCTAAATTGAATATGTCAACCTGAAAATATAGAGAAAATCACATCAAGTATTAGCATTAAACAAGTTACATAAGTGTAACACTGATCATTACAGACTTAAGGCACACATACAGTTCCAGTGAAATAAGTGAGGAAAGATAACATGATGCCATTTTCAAGTGTTGACTCTACAATAGCATTGACCAGCATTCCTGGCACGAGAAGATCAACTGAAACACCTTTATGCTCCTTGATCTGCACGGTTACCAGTACACAAGGAAGATTACATTATAAGCAGCAAAATACAAGCCAATATTGCCATTTCTTGGTATGAGGAGACATACCACAGATTTTGAGATCAAGCCAGCATCAGAACTCAAATGAACTTCTTTACGGTTTCTATCTACAAGTTTAACCACCCCCTGTAGAAGCTGGCCCTCACTTACTTCGCTGGCTCTGTTTTCTGTGGCATAGGAAACAAAAAATTAATACTCCACAGAGAAAAAGAAGTTTGCTGGCATTCCATTCTCAAAGGTTTAACCCGCCGAGTCAATTCTAATCAGAACTACTGAAACATGTGCTCCACTGATATTCACCTTCTAGGAAGACAGGCGGATAAATATATATGTACCAACTAAAAAAAGATGCATAACTTGCATCCTACTGCTTGGCAATGTTTAGTATCTCCCTATAATATCTCTCTCCGGCAATAGCCCAAAATATCCTAATCAAGTTCATGGCAAATTTATCACGAAACTTGTTTCCCTAACAACCCTTCAATGAATATACATTCAAAACAATTGAAAGATGTATGCTAGTGATTACCAGATTGGTTGTGTTTCATAAATCCTGTAAAAGACTTTGTTCCAAACTGAAGTAAGAACCCGCGGTCTTCAATGCTCCTTACGTAAGAACTTAGCACCTGCAAAACAAGCAAGTTAACAATCCACCACTCGGGGTGTTAAAAAAAAACCAAAAACGTAAGTAATTGAAACATAGGTCATTCTAATAATAGTTCAAACTTTTGCAGGTTTTTCAATTAAAAACATACCATTCCCTCCTGAATAACGTCAAGTGTTAAGCTCTTGTGCAACAACGAAAGACAGAGAGAAAGCCAGATCTTCCTTTTTGAGATTTCCTGTTTATCATCATCTATTTGCAACACAATGCAAGACACAAGTTGTCCTACATAATACACCCTAGACAGAAAGTTGTGTTCTGAATCCTGAGTGCAATGAGATTAACAAAAAAAAGAATCAACAAATGAACTGCTTGCTTTAAATGTATATTGAAAGTGTAAAAAAAAAAAAGAAGGATCAGCCTAAATCTAATTAATTGATGACACTTGAATCTGAGATTAAGGAAAAAGATTACCCCTTTTGCTTTGTCATCCAAAATTGAGTCTAAGGCATCATGTGCACGGACTAGTCCTCGCAAACCCCCTGGGAGACTAACTACGATATCTTTCTTGTTCACTTCGGCAACCACACCCCATAATTTCATTCCTGGGGCAATATTCTGAAACATGCACAGAAACATAAATAGGGTACTCGCATGCATACAAATTTATTCAGCTCCCAATAGGCAATTTGGACATGGAAAATGATAAAACATTAACATCTTGTTTGCCATTTGTGAGTATAAGAAATCTAGTCAGACACATTAGTACATCATCCGTGTGCATTAACCCTAATATTAGTAACAAAAAGAGGAAGAGAGAAACATGTCCTAGCAACACCTACAACTTGGTCTTATGCGCCCAACACATGCTTAGGAAAATGAACAAGCTAAATACTGATCCAGGTAAAAATTAGAAGGCACACAAGGTAAAGACCTACAAAAAACATGCATGTGCAATATCTTCAGCCTCATTGTATCCCACGAAGTTTAAAATTGAAATGTTCTAACCAAGCAAGTAGAACCCCGAAAGTACATGTAAATAAGATAATGCAAATTTTTTACACGCAAAAACTTATGCATATATGATGTCCAAGGGTTACATGCTCGCCTTAAATGTTCTGCAAATAATGTGTATGTTTGGCAAAACAACCTGATAAGATAATTAGTAGTTGATCAATCACCTTATTTCTGACAACTTAGAAGACGTACATATAATTTTCTTATACACAAAAACTCATGCATATCTTATGTCCATGGTTAACATGCCAGCACCTTAATTTTCTGAAAACTTAGATGGAATAACTTTTCCAATAAATCACCTTAAACGACCTTGAGTTTGGTCAAATAAGGTGAGCTTTCGGTCATGCCCAACACACAACATCATCAAATGAAAGGACATAACACACTATTGTGAAATGGTAATTTGAATTCTTGTTTCATGAATGGGGTCGGGTCGTAAGATGTATCTTTTACGCTAAAAATCTAGCTAGAGGATAATGTCAGTAAGAATGCAATGCAAACACCAGGAAGGAATCTGATACGAATAATCAATTAACTGTTTGATCCTACTCGGAGTCAAAACGATGACATAAATCTTATTGGAGGAAATCTATCAGGGCCTTATTGAAAGGAAATAAAAAACAAGACACTCAAGCGAATAATTCTTAGCACCCAGACTAGGCTCATGACACTACTTCACTATCTTTATTTAATTCTTAAGTGAATTCTAGTCGAGCCTGCTCCCAAGTGTACATAAAATGTATATATATATACATTGCTATGTGCGGATAATCCTTGTGAATGAGTTTCTGCTTCCTATAAAGGATGGATATTTAATGCGAAATAACTTGAATATGTTGTTGATGAGAAGTCCATTCCACAGCTGTAAAAATGGCTGAGATGCTTACTTCACACACTCCTTGAGAAAATTCCACATTATCAAACCAGTGTGTGCAATTCCAATCACATTTACATAGGTGCACAAACATATAAACAGAAAAAACACTTGGCAGAACAAGGAAAATCAGCAAAAGGAAAACGCCACCTTAAGTGTGATTCTATTGGCAAATCTCGGCAATTTGCCAACAAGTCCAGCTCCAAAGAGTGAACCAACATCATCGTCGTCTTGGTTAAACTTATTATCCTTCCCCTGCTTCCTCCTGTCCTTATTATACCCTTTCTTCAAAACTCTATGCTCAGCCGCAAACTCTTCAGTAGCAACTGCCCTTACCTTATCCCTCTCTTGCCTACTCAACGAACTCGCTCCACCTAGCAAAATTAGCATCAATTGTAAGTGCAAAAGTTCACCAAAACAACAACTAGCGAACAAAAACTCAATTGAAATGAGAAATAACGAATTCGAAGCAAAACCTCGTGGGAAGTCGGGGACATCGTCGTCGTCGGGAAAAGTTTGTTTGGGTTTGGGCTTAGCAGCCTTGGTGATTGGCTTTTGCTGTATTTTTGGTTGAGGCTTCGATTTCGACTTAGGTTTCTTCTGATGAGGAGCCATAGCTACTGACAGAAGTACTAGTCGGAGAAGTGAGTTTCAGTTTCAGCTGGTGGCGGAAATTGAAGAAGAAAGCAACGGCCAGAGGTTTTACAGGGTTTAAGATTTCTCGATGGGTTGATTGCTATGTAGTGTGTTTGTGTGTCGTCTTCAATCTCGTGAGAGCCTCGTAAATTGGGCCCAACCCAGCTCATGAAGTCAATTTCTCGATGGGCTGATTGCTATGTAGTTTGTTTGTGTGTCGTCTTCAATCTCGTGAGAGCCTGGTAAATTGGGCCCAACCCAGCTCATGAAGTCAATTTCTCGATGGGCTGATTGCTATGTAGTGTGTTTGTGTGTCGTCTACAATCTCGTGAGAGCCTGGTAAATTGGGCCCAACCCAGCTCATGAAGTCAATTTCTCGATGGGCTGATTGCTATGTAGTGTGTTTGTGTGTCGTCTTCAATCTCGTGAGAGCCTGGTAAATTGGGCCCAACCCAGCTCATGAAGTCAATTTCAGAATGTCATTTGAGTACACCAAACCCGGACCAAGTAAGGCTCGTAGTGTCCACTTGAATTTGAGACGCAGAGCAAGTCAGTAACCTTTTTGAATCAATTGTATTAAAAAATGACACTTGTAATACAATGTTACAGTAATATTAAAGGTCAAAGATGCTTTGCGCCTACCCTTAGGGCATGATCGGTGGTTTTTTAATGCGTCGTATGTAATCGTGGGGTCATCCATCTCTTAGTTGAAACCGTTAAAATCAATTGCCAATGAGTGTGAACTTTTCAAACCAAGTCTAACTAAATGCAAATGTGGATAACAAATGAAGTTATGTTGAAGTTTCAGTGAAACGAATGAGCTTTCAAGATATTCAATGTAAGCTTATTGATCAATGTGTGAATGAGTTGAGCTACTATAACTTGTTTCGTATCAAACATATGACCTCTAAGCAAAATTAAAGAATTTATACCACTGGACCATTGCACATCTTAAAACAATGTTGCAGGTTGTTCTCTTTTTCTTTTTCCAAACAAGACGTTTTATAGCGAGTTTTGTATAGTGTTTTGTGATTGGTTGTTTTGTGATAATGACTTTAAACTAATAGTTGTTTAACTATTCATGATACCCTTCTAAGGGTTTTGCACACCTTTGTGGAATACACTTAGAAGTGTAAATAAGGAAAGTAAATGTATTTTCAACTACACCTTGTACGCCTTATATCATCCTTTTTTCACTTTGTTTCTCCTTGAAATTTTTATCAACACTCAAAATAAGGTTCAACATACTTGGTTAACATAGTGAAACTTAACTGTTTAAGATAAGTTGTATCGAGATAGATTATTGCTATAAACCCACATGCAATCTATCATAGCAACTAAGTCTTAATGAGAGATAGTCCAATAACTATAGATTATTTTCGTCCCTTTTTCTAAATTTTGTTTATTTTTTTAATATCTTTTATTACCATGCCAATAACAAAGGTGAGTTATTATATTGGAACTCCTTTTTATTAATTAAAGAAAAATAAGTTTCAGTTGCTTTAACACTTTTTAGAAACGTAAAACAACTCTAAGAGTCGTACTTCCTTCTTTTCCTTCTTCTGCGTACGTCTTTTTCGATCCGCCCAAGTGGCACCTCCAAGTGAGCCAACGATTCCGTCAACCGCCTATTGGTGCAACACCTCGCTTTGGCTTATCTACAACCCTCGTGCCCCAAGCATAGGGCACTATCTACTTTTTGACACCCCTAAATTATCTCCACCAGTTGCCGATTATTTTCGTTACCTTCACCACCGAAACGCACCGTTGAATAAAATCCACGCTCCTGGCCCTCTTTTTCTTTTAACACCAGCTTCAACTTTCTTTACAGGTGATCGTGATGGCGATAATTTGTTTTAATTATTTTACGGGTTGCGTCTCTCTTATATATTGTTGGCTGTAAATTGTGATTTTTGTTTGATCTTCTGTATCTTTAGACTGAACACTAAATTATTCAGTCTCTTCATCGCCCCCTTATATATCGTTGGTCGTGATTTCTGTTTGTAATTCTGTACCTCTAAATTATACAATAAGTTAATTAATTTTGAGGACATACATGTAGATAGCTTTAGTTGACATACAAATTAATTAAGCAATGTCCTAATCACCATTTCTCGTTGCGCGTACTTGTATGTGATTCGTACTCCTGTTATTGATCCTCCACATGAATAACTAACAATTTTACTTGCCTAACTATACTCTAGGGGATATGCCGAACAAATGTTGGTTTTAATTATTTTTTACTTTCAGTTTTGATGTTTTACAACGTTTCAGTGTTTTCTGGACTTATATTTAGGTCTAGTTTTGTTTCAATTTTATTTCTAGCCATGAAAGCCATTAAAGAACAAGGCTCACAGTTTTCTATTCGTTCTCAATCCAAGTTGTTTGTTTGTTTTGAGTGGCTTGCTACTCATATCTAATTCTAATTGGTCAAGAATCTATCTCCTGTGATAGCTTTTAATTGTATATTGTCTTTTTTTGTTGTTGTCTCAGTTCATCTCAATTCCATGTTTCTTATCTAAGTTCTTGTTCTATGTTGATCGTAACATCTTAATCATTGTTTGTGAAACGGCTGCATTTTGTAATATTCCAGTATAATTCAGAATTAGATGTTGCTAATGAGATCAAATATGACATGTTTCATTGTTTCCATTGATTGCTTTGAATATATATATATATATGTTTGCAACTTCAACAATCAACTTATCGTCGTGCATTCTTTACTATATCGTGGGGTGGTTTATAATTTTGTATAATTATATCTGGATATCTGATACATAAGGACATAGATTTACAGTGTGGTTATTATTTTATGTGATTGTCTGTATGGACGTGTTGTGGTCTGCCAGAGATGTTGTTGCTATGATCTAAATCTTTTGCTTTTGATATATTTATTTTTTCACTAACAAGTATTGCAATTGCTTCTCTGAGCTATGCTCTGACCTTCAAAGATTTAGAATCCACTTAAACATCTGAATCCTAAAACTCGTTATTTACTCTTATGATTGATATGGTCTCATATAGATCAAGTGTTATATATATGGGAAATAGATGCACACCTGTTCTGCTATATAGTATTGAATAAATTTGTCATACTGGTCATTACAAGAAAACTGTGAAATAGTGACGCTATATATAAAATTCGTCGTTATATAACGACGAATCGCTATTTCTAGCAACGGATATTATCCGTCGCTAAAATAATTAACCGAAATATTATTTTGAAAAAAAATTTAGCGGCGGATAAAGTTATCCGTTGCTATTTAGCGACGGATAACTTTATCTGTCGCTAGAAAATCATTTTATTCGGGAGAAATGGGCCTTCCTTCCCGTTTCTTTTCGTTTTTTCTCCCCTTTTCTTCCATTTCTTCTCCCTGTCGCCGCGGACCGACGAAATCAGGCCGACCGACCCACCCACCTCCTTCCGCCTCTCTCAATTTGTTCAATTCGAAATCGAGGTATTTAGCGAAACCCTTACTTAATTTTAAATTTGGGGATTTTTGTGATTTTGAAGTGTTTGAGTATGTAGTTAGTTTGAAATTTGCAATTGATGTATATGTGAAGTGTATA
>JAYMSP010006509.1:0-11522 GCA_036897095.1 Plantago elongata | reverse complement strand
CCATCACATTTGTAGATTCCTTTAAAAACAAATGAAAATAAAAATTATATATATATATACATATATATATATATATATATATATATATAATATTGTAAGATTTGAAAATAAAAAATAATTTTATTATAAAAACTAAAAATATGGTGGTATATATATGCATACAAGTAAAATGTCCACTCATAAACATGAGTAACTCAACTAGAAGACAACGTCTAATTAAGATACATATATCTATATTGTTAATAAAATTATATTGTTATATCAATATAGAATATTGTATGGTAACAAAATTTATTGTGTGTATGGAAACATACTAATGTTAACAATTTGTAAGTTTTAGTGAAAAACTGGAATATTTTTATTAATAATATTTATATGTTTTATATGCGTTCTCTCTAGAGTAAACATTCCGAAAGATTCATTTTTCAATGTGAAAAGATGTCATTGTTTAAAGTGTAGAGATTTGGAGTAAAAATGTGAATGTTTTTATAAATAGTATGAGTTTATAATTACATGATTACTTCAGAGACCGTCTCTTTAAAAAGTTTGTGTTATTTTTTGTGATAAATATGTAAAAAGAAAATGTGTGAATGCAGAAATTTTTGTTACTATATTTAATTTGTTGCATTTAATGTACCTTTACATTTTTATAATAAGGTATAAAATTATGAGAAATAAAATTACAAATATATAAATTATCGAGAATGAAATTATAAAATTTATCAATAAATTAATATATTTTATTTGAACAATAAAAATGTAATGACTACGACAGCGTCCCAACCGGAGTTGGAGCGCTCCTGGGCCTCAGCGCTGAGGCACCAGCAGCGCGCACGGTGCGCCCCACCTCACCCCAGCCAGCGCTATTTGCATCTCCTTTTTGTTTCTTTTTTCATTTATCTTTTTGTTGTTTGGATTTGTAAACTTGCAATCGTTTTGTTCTTTGCTGCTTGCTTTTCTTTTTCTTTCTCTTTGCATCTCCTTTTTGCCGTTATTTGTTTCATGCTTCTCTTTCATTTTCATTTCTTCTTCTTTTATATTAGATTTTGTTCCTTTTTTTCCAATTGCATATATGAAATATAACAATAATATTTGAAACAATGAAGGTACATTATTACTTGAAATTTTATATTGTATATTATTCAAATTTAAAAATACAAGTGTAAAGAAATCTAAAACATACTTGAAAAGTGTAAATTGTATAATTATTAATTTGAAGTATCTTTACACTTTTAGTTGAAGTAATGTAATTTAATTTTATTTTTAAGTAATATATTTAATAAATATTAATGTAATTTTGTTATAATTAATTAATAATATTTAAAATCAATTCAATAATAATTTTAAAAGGAAAAAAGAAAAGAAAATGAAATGAATAATGAAGATGAAAAGAAATGTTAAAATAACATAAAATTTGAGTCTTATTATTAAAGTAGATAATTGTGAAGAATTACAAAGTGAGTGAAATGATGATGTGGCAAATAAAAGTGAGTTGCAACGAATTACACTACTGAAGATGAAGATGTTCTAACCCGATTGATGGACTTGTTTTAGCCCCTAGTCAACAAGACACCAAGCTCTTCGTGGGTGCTCTTAATTACAAATTATGACTCACGTGTAGGACCATAGACAGTTAAGACTATTTTGGTCTTTTTAGATCGTTATTAGAATAGCATTGACATTTCAAATTTAAATCGACGGTCCGACGAGTTCAGCCACTCCCCGGACGTGGTATTCTTACCCTGGTATAAACTTTGATTTTCCTCAACTCACAAAATAAAAGAACTTAACTAATTTAGTAAATAAGGATTAAAAGGTTAATTGATATTATATATGATTATACTCCATTCCTTCCAGCTTCAATCTTTCCGTATTCAATTTTCGCCCTTCCCAACTCCATCTCTTCATCTTCTAAATAGAAAATGTATCTCCTTTTTTTTTTTACACGTATCTTAGCCTATTATTACTTTGATTATTATGTTTATGTCATATAAATTCATCTCGTCTTTTTTTTATCTTCCCCCATTTCTAATACTGAGACAACAACAATTTCTTACAATAAGAGATTCAAGGGGTATGCTCCATATTTCAATTTCTTTACACTTTACATATTTCATACGTATTCCCTATTCTTGTTGTCTTCTTGAATTGTTGTAAAGTTTTATTATGATTTGACGAGAACTTCCTCAATTTTGGTTAGTCCATGGATGAATTTTGGTGGGTGATATATTATAAGAGTTAACTATAATTTATATCAACATCATTCCTAGGTATGGATTAAGGGCTTAATTCTGGAGAAAGAATATGAACTCAACTAGTTTTAATTGGAACAAGTTAATTAGTAGTAGTACGATTAGTTAAGAGAGCTATTTAGCCTAAAATATCATAGCTAGACCATTTGTAGAGATTAGTTGGAGTTGCGTATGCTAAGCAAAGCTAATTAGTTAATTACCTAAGCTTGCTTGATCTTAATTAAACATATTAATTATTAGAGAAGAAACTGAAAAGTACAAGTATTTTATTGACCATTTCATGCTTAATTGAGACAACCAGTAATAGTAAATGTGTATAAACTTAAATAAGAAATATATTGTAGGAAATTATAAATGCTTGCTTGAAGTAGTATGTTAAGAGTACCCGGAATTTGCTTATGTTGGTTGGTTTTCATCCATATAAATTGCATAATTAGTTCCCTGTATTTATATATAATTGTTTGTGAGGACTTGTTAAACTTGTATTTGCAACCTCTTGTGTGTTTACTAATTGTGCTCCTACTTGATCCTTTCTAGTTAAGTTTAATACTTAGTGTATAGTAGTAAGCATCGTGACATTTACGGTCTTTAATAATACTTACAGGTGTCGAGCTTCACACGATCGAGTCGACTTAGCAGTCTATGCACAAATATCTACGCAGAAGGTGAGGTTTCTTCATTCTTTGTATGTATCATTTCGACATCTGGCCCTGGGAAATTTAATTACTTTAATTGTCCTTAACGTTTGTGCAACACGGATAAAATCTTTACCTACCATTTGCTCCTAACTTTGAACCTGTGTAAGTTTGTAACCTCGATGTCTCTTCACCATTCAACTTATCCTATTGACTTTTCACTGCCTCTGGCACTTGTGACCTTCCACTAGAAATAATGTATATGATTACAGTTACTATGGATTGGGCCCAGACTGTGGAGAATGGCTACCGGGTGGAATGGACCACCGATTAAGGTCATCTTCTGCAGATCTTTTACCCAGACGCCGAATACTACCGGTGGTTTGGTGTGTTCCGTGATCTGGTCTGGCATGAACCTCGGCATGCTAGTTCTCTATTTTTCGGGTCGCTCCTCGAGAGAAGTCATAAGGTTGTAGATAAGTTTAGGGAGGCATATGGCAAGTTGTAACAATGATACTTGAAACCATTTCATTTTCAATCTCTTATTCCTTGTATTGTATTACTCGAGTTATTGTTGCTTTGATACTCTTCATTTGTTCTGTGCTCTCACTTCATTGTCATTTGTTCATACTCACTAAGTCTTTGGGACTTAACCTCTTTCATGTTCTCTCTTTGCCCCGGGTTGAGTGAGTCGGGTACATAGGAAGTCGGGTGTTTCTATAGTCATTACCGTACTGTAAACCGTTGGACATGTACATAAATAAGCTCAGTGAATGTGTGAATTGTTGATAGTGGTCGACCTAAGGTTGTTTGACAAGGAGCTTAACAAAGTTTAAGCCAGGATTGTGTTTGGTTCTAGTTTTCCAAACTTTGGGCTTGTAATCGAAACCTAAGTTGAATGTAAATTAGTGTGTGGTTTTCCTTTCTACCCATTTCAAGCTTTATTCTATCCAGGTTTACTTTCAATGTAGCATCGACTTAAAAGAGCCGAGTGCTTTCTAGTTCGGGCGTTACATATATAATCCAATTCATTACAAAATTCTTCAAGAACATCTTCTCAGTGTTGTGCGCAATTTTCAAAATCTATTTTTTGAATCTGAACAAAAATTGATGAAAATATTTCACATAAATCAGTAGAGATTCAAGCGAAAATGAGATTGTGAGATGAAAACCATCAAAATTTCGCAATAACTAGGTAGAGATCTAGCTTTTCGTACTTTTGTGATGTTGTTTCCGGATAGATCTAGCTGTTTTTGAGCATTTTCGAGCTCAATAACATAGAAACCACGCCGAGATGGAGATCTTCGAGCTCAATGACATAGAAACCACGTCGAGATGTAGTGGTCAAGCGATTTTCAGCGACTTTGAAGAGATTTTCGGTGACTTTGAGGAGGTTTCCGGTGAATCAAAGCTACAAAGGGAATGAGGTGAAATTCTAGAGAGAAGAATTTTCTATTAGCTAGGATTTTGCAAAATTAATGAGAGAAATAATATGGGTTGGGGTATTTCTAGTAGCTTGTTTTTTTTTTAAGTTATTACATAATTAATGAAATTAAGTCTTTTATATTTCTCTGTAAGAGTGGTCTCTCATAATACTCGCTCCTCAAAATTTGATTTATTTTACATTCTTTTAATGATTTAAAAGCTCGTCTCCCCAGACTCCTAAAAACAAATGCATGTATATAATTTGGCATCCAGAAAGTTTAAACATGGGTCTGACTATGTATTTTTCACTTCTAATTTCCACTTTTCATTCTTCCAATTGATGTTTGAAGAAAGCATCCAAATGTGATTTTTTTTACGTAGAAATGGTTATGGAGATAAACCAATCATTTTGTCGGTGGATAAAACTGTAAATTAAATCCGTGACTTGTAAACAAGAAAGTTGGAAGAAAAGACAGGCATATAGACCAACATGAACCCGTGACAAATCCATCTTAGTTAAAAGTTAAAACTACAGAATCATTCAATTTCATACCACTTTTGATACCTAAAAACATCCCATAATTAAGATTCCAAATTCTCTGATAGTCTCAAACCAATCGAAGGACAGATTTTCGAAATGCAACTTAATAATCTCACTAACACACAATCACAATCAAATAGTACTTGCTACTAGATAGATTTAAAAACTTAGGTATATAATAGTGATCAACTCTAGCTGCATTTTTCACGGGACACTCCGAGCTTCGAATTTGGCACGTCGATCAAAATGCGGTGGTTCTGCTGCTGGAAACTGGCGATGACATTGAGAACCGAGTTGACGCCTGTATCTGGTGCTGCGGCCATGGCAAGGCAGGAGGTTGAACCAGCACTGCTGCGAATGACAAAGTTGTCCTGTGGCAATGACACGTTCATGCCTGAGAACATGAATGTTATGGTGGGAATCGTGATTGGGACAGTGTAACACGTGTCGAATCCTCCTAGGGACGACACGACTGCTGCTTTCCCCATCCTGCGGCGGAATTCGTCTCTTACGGCGATGTAGGCCGGCTTCACAAGACTGGTGAACACGGTCCCTAGTGTTTTTTAGGTACAAGAAGAAGACAAACGTTAGTAGGTATTGTATGAAACTATGAATTAAGTCACATTCTCGTAAAATTCAACATTTTACTAAACAAAAATTGAATTGCAATGAGCTAATCTACTTTAGTCCCTATAATGCGAGAAATTGTAAAACCGGTATGATATATAAATTTTTACCTGAGTCAAAGACTGTTCCAGCACCAGTACTAGGATCAAAGGCAAAAGCACTTGGGGGAATGGTGACAACTCTCTTGCCAACTTTAATGGCCAGCAGATTCACATAATAAAATGAAGATCTTCTTGGATTTTTCAGCAATTGGGTAGTTTTGATCCTCTTGGGCTGGCTATTAGGCCCTAACCTCAGTGATCCAGAAAAGCTGAGGGACTTGTAGCCTGGTAGGCAGTATGAGAAAGTGGATTGGTAAAGGCTATTTGATTGAGACAGTAGAGATAATGGACCACGGCCCAACCCGATAAGTCCTTGACCGGGAAAGGACGTTCCGGTAGCCTTCTGGATGCAACCGAAGGTGTAGCCGGGGATGGAGTCAGTTGCTAGAGTAAAATTGTCCTGCACTAGAGTCGCGGCTAGGCTCGAGCTGCCGTAGGTTGTGTTGAACCCACATGTGTTGGCGGTACAACTTGGGTTTGGTACCTGCAATTTCAAATTAAGTTAGGTAAAAGTTCTTATTTTAAATCGATGCTACGACACTAGGTAATTAAAGTTTTGATAAATAATAAAACAAGGTTTTAAAAGTGAATGGAATTTTTATGTGCGTGACAACTTTAATTAATGATTGGGGGTGGAAGTTATGATTGGTGCTGGATAAAGGTATGGATCTGTTCTTCAATTAGAGGGAAACTATTTCTTGGTTAGGGAGAATTCTTAGGATTAAACACCTAACGAATGTTACCCGGGTCTTTTTTTTTTAAACGATTAAAGGTAACTCGAACAGTTTTAATGACCGGGTTGAGTTGAATGAATTATTTATATTGTTACCGGGTCGATGAATAAATTGTATACATTGTAGTTTAGAAAAATACCGTTTAATATATTGAAAAAAACAATTTAATTAAATTAAAAAATAACTATTTTAATTTATGTGTATTATTCTCGATGATAAAATATATATTCTTATCAAGAATAATACATATAAATCTTGAGTGGGACCAAAATATCCAAAGAGATGAGACTTTAAAAATTAGAGTTTTAAAGGATGCATACGCATTTTGTTATTTTGCTGGCATACACTTCTAGATTATACAAACTGCCAATAGTACAGATGATAATGCTCATGTGAATCAAGATAGTGATGTATTAATGGTAAATGTTAAAAAAGTGAAAATAAAACAGTGTGTGTTTAACGTTATCTTTGCAACAGTCAGGAATCAGTATGTTCACGGGTTCACTACACAACCTCTACAATGGTGAATAAGACAACAATATCAATTACCGAAATTCCTATAGTATGTACCATGTAATATGCACCATGAAAACGTAATTAAACATTCAAATAATACATCATATTCCATAACATTTAAAAATTCGAATTTATAAAACAGTTACCTGTCCACATTGCGAAGAGCCGCAACGTACGGACTTGGAAGTGGTCGACTTAACCGGACTGTAGCTAACGCTTGAGGTACAACCGACACACCCGGTGCACGGAATCCAAGCCGCATCGTTGCTAGTATCGACCGCCACGTAAAGCGTCTGGGCCGGAGTTCCGATCTTGGTCCTGACAATGTAGGTGGGGTTCTGGGTGACGGACCGTCCCGAGGCTATCGGGACAATGGAGCGGCCGGCCACAAGGCTAGAGAAGTATAGGAGCCTGGCTTTGTCATTGGACTGCATTTGGAGAACGGAGTCTTCCCATGAGAGGGGTGTTTGGGGCCTGAATGGTGAACATGGGCTGTTTACATGGATGATTTGGAGAGTTGAGGACTGATCAGGTGTGTTGCATGTGTTGGGAAGGGCATTGGAGAGTGAGATGATGAGGAACAGGATTAGGAGTGCTAAGTGGAGAGTTGGAGTTGTGTTCTTCATCATGTTTGTTTTGGTTGAGTGAGTGTGGGAGTGAGAGAGTGGGGTTATTTATAGTTGGGATTTAGTGTGCTTGTGAGTGAGTGTCCTATTTTGAGTGTCTTTGGGGTGAGGTAAGGGTTGAGAATGGGGTGTGGCCCTTGTTGTTGGGTGGATTTGGGGATTAGGGTCCGTGGAGGTGTTGTAATTTTGCAATCCAATTAACGTTTTTAATTGTAGGATTACGAATAGTTTTGATACTTTTTTATACTCGAATTTATATCTAATGTATTGTCCTGGTTAATGGGTTCGAGTCTAGGTCTGGTCCAATTGAAAATTTTATATTTAAATGAATTTCAATAAGATTTAAATATATTTGAATCTGTAATTTTCGTGAATTTTTTATTATAATTAAATATAAATTTAGATAATACTTTATTCTTTGACCGCGCTTACTAACAAAGTTCGGTTAAACACTAAAACTATACGAAGATTAAAGATGTTGGCATTTAAAGCTCATTAACATAAAGTTTTCATCACATATAATAGAACATCCAAAAATCAATTGGTACAGGCCCTACCGACCATTTTTAGATGGGCTCGATAGTACTACTATTGGTATAAATTTTATACTACTTGATTAACGGATCTTTATGTAATGATTTATATGCTTATCAATGGTGAAACAAACAGGAGCCCAAGTCTGTTTTGTCCATCTTACAGAAAATAATGCTTGGGGATATTTTCACAGAGAGAAAGCTAAGAACAAGAAGTGTTAATCACTCCCAAATATTGTACCATTATTATTCTTTTATGCCTGGAATATTTTCCCATAGTGGATTTGTGATCTACGTACTAGTGTACTAAACTACTAATTAACAAAAATTTATCAAAACCACCCCTAAAATACATTGTAATAGGAGAGAATTATTCATATCTTATAGAGAGTGTACAAAATACTCTCAAGCGATGTGGGTGTTTAACCCCCTCACACATGGACCGGTATATATTCGAACTCAACACATGACAACATAGATGATCAGAAAATTAGTACTATAATTGTGTTGAAATGGGTTCATCTATCCTTTAAAATACCTTGTAAGGGGAGAGAGTTGTCTATATCTTATATAGAGTGTTCAAAATACTCTTAAGCAATGTGAGATATTTAACAAGCCCCCTCACGTATGAGCCGATATACTCGAGCTCAACACGTGACAACAGAGAGGGCAAGCCCAGAACAGACAAGGAGAGACCACAGCAGTCCAAGACCCAACATTAATTGAGCAATTCATGGACTCTAATACTATATTACATGGGCTCATCTGCCCTTTAAAAATTTTGTAAGGGAAGAGTTATTCATATATTATTGTGAGTGTCTAAGATAATCTAAAGCGATTGAGGGTGTTTAATAAATTGATACACACATTTGTATATTTTATGTCATAAAGTATTCTTCTAAATCTAATAAAAATGGATTAACAAACATTATTCTATTAATATTAAAATCGTTAGAGATATACTACTTATTTATATATAGAATGTTGATCTTGAGAAGTTATATACTCTGACACAATAAATCTATACAATTCTTGAAACTCTGTGCTACACTAACTTTATCTAGTGATAATTACATAACCTTCATGTTAGGCACTCACATTGGACATGCACTCGCTTTGTTGGTCCATTCCATTCATAATTAGTATAATTAGTGCTCGAGGATTTTTCTTTCTTTTTCTTACTAAATGTGTTATGACATTTTTAAAATAAAATAAATAGATAGTGTAGTGTAGTACATAGTTTAACTGTCGGTTTGTATTATTCAATGTGAATGGAGGAAACAGAGAATGTACACCTGACGTCTAAATATACTAAATTATATTATATGATTTACCTAATCTTCATTTTATTATTCCTGTTGTCTTGTACATGATGCATGTTCGTGCCAACATATTCACTCAATACATTAGCTCCGTATTTGGTAAAACTAGATAAAAGTATAGTTGATAAATGAAAATGTAGTTGTTGTTTGTCAGATAATTTTTTTTTTAAATTAACTCGATTAACTTATCAAATCAGTTAGTTTGTTTTAAAAAATATGTAGTCACACAAGAAGTTTTTTATAAAAAGAAGAGTTCATTAAGCTGAAAAGTTAACTGAAAATTTAATGGTAATTAAGATCATTACTATATACAATCTCCTAGTATATTTATAAAAAATATAAAATACTTATTACAAGACTAGTCGAGTGAAGGTGTAATATTACTTTTTTCATCTTTAGCTTATAGTTTGGGGATTCGAGTTATTTTAATCGGTTGGAAAAAAATTATATTGTTTACTGTTTCTGAAAATTTACTTCTTGCCTTTTGATCTGCTTTAACGGTATGTTTCACAAAAAGCAGGGAAACATTGAGTGGGGATTTGTTTAACTATAGAAGGGTGGGAAAAAATTAAAAGGGGGTTAACTTTATACCGCATCTTTTCTCTGACCAGTATATATTTTTGTATCTCAGATCTAGTAACAGTACTGCTCCAGTGCCTTGAGTTGGAGTTGCTAGTGTATGTCCGTTAAAGTTGCTTCATGTTGGGTAATTTTAATACCCCTCGTACTATGATATAACGGCCAGTCTCACTACGAATTGAAGTCCTGATGATCGATCAACTAATTTTCGGACTATGGAGCATAACCATACCCCGTTTCGTTATTATCAGAGACGTTGCATTAATATAGTTTTATAGTATGATTTTTGTCACGAAGTTATAAGAATTCAGATTAAGAAGAAAACTTATCAAAGTGTTAAATTCTTGTCATAATATGATGACCAGTAAAATTAAATAATCGGTCTCATTTTTCCAAAATTTGAAATCAATATATATTGATAGGAAATAAAAAAAAGTTAAGGTAGCTATTGAATATTGACCCCTTTCAATAAATAAAAAAACTATCGAATATTGAAGGCATTAGGCACGGTTAGGCCCAGCTCTGGGCAAGTCCAACGGGCCGAAATTTCAGATTGGCCTGACGGGTCAGTAGAGCGCAGTACACCCGTTTGGAATTATTACTATTTTATTATTTTCCATCATCACAACAAAATACTCTCCTACTTCAATCTTATCAATAGTTTGTGTACAAAACCGGACTACCATATATACTCGGCGTATTCGGCCGGTTTGCTATACCGCTTGAGCGGACATCTTCCCACTCAAATTGAATATTTTATATATAAAAAATTCAATTTTAATTGAAAACGATCATTCTAATTCTATACCAATCAGTCTCTTAAACTTTATACCTAAGCTCAACTCCGTGTATAATGTGTATAATAACTTTATAATATTTAGATAATTGCATTACCTATATTTTATATGTATTATCATTTTAAATAAAATATTGATGCAATACTTGTATCAAAATGTTAATTTGATATTGATTGGTTGATAGATATTAATACAAGCTAGGCACAAATCTTGGCCTAAATTTTGTCAAAGGTCCTTTATCAAAATATGTCCAATGTCGGATACAATTTATTGGCATTACATAAGAATTCTAATTCACACCACTACATTCTTACAATGAACAATTAACGACAAACTAATAATAGTTTTATATTTTATCTGAAAAAAATAGACTTCAAGAGTTGAACATGACTAACAAAAAATGTGATATCGATCAATTGAAGTCTAAAAATAGAATTTCAAATTTGGAAATAAAGTCGTTTGATCAGCAACAACGTAACTTCTCCGGAAATTGATCAAGCAAGATAGATGATGAACTAAATTTGCTTTCTCAATGCTTATTATAAGGGTCAAAAACCATGGAATTTTGTCCTTTTATATTATATAGATATAGAGTTTATGATATACTGTAAAGCTTTTTACTAAATTAATGGTATACTAATTAATTATTATATAGTATTAAGGCTAGGTTATTTTCAACTTAAAATTATTTCAATTCATTTCAGTTCAATTTAGATCAGTTCAATTTAGATCATAGTTATAAGGAATAATTACATACACCACCCCCCTGCAGGATGCCTATGTTGCATCTGGATCCTCCGGGATCAACAATTACATCTAGGTCCATAAAACCCA
>JAYMSP010006508.1:0-11523 GCA_036897095.1 Plantago elongata | reverse complement strand
CCCCTCTTCAAAAGACAGAATATTAGACCATGTGGCTAAAAATGAAGTAATATTCTTCTAAAAATCATGTTTCTCCAAAATATGAGGAAAATAATATCTCTTCAACCCAAGTGTTTGGCACACCCACCCATTCATACTAAATACTAATGTGATGAGGATTTTCATTTTGTCTAGGAAAATAAAACGTATTTTGTAATATTTGTTTCAGAATGAACCAGATGACTTAATAAAAGCTGCCTTTAATGATTTCACACTTATATATCCCGGTCTGTGGGAGCATATAGGAGGACATTACCTTGAAGCCGAAGCCATGCATGCATCATCTCATGAGCAAGGATAGAACCAGTCAATAACCTTAATTCACAAGCATCAGTTACACATTGTGGATAGCACAACACGAAGATCAGTAAAGGGAAAAGAAAGGTACAAATAATAAAACTTACCTAGGAAGACCATACAGAATCAGAATGGCAGTTACTTCACACTTACGCTCCAGTCTGTAAGGTTCGGTGAACATGTCTATTATCCTATAGCCTCCGATTCTTGGCCTCCTTAATATCTATTTATCAGCAAATACACAATTTAGCATAAATATAATAAATTCCTCAAAATTAAAGGTGAAATAGGATATACTTGATAGATTTCCATACCGTGCTCACTGTCTGCTCTTCTGACAGACAAAGTCCTCTGGTCTCAGCCATATGGTGATGACCCTGCCCAAAAAAAATAAAAAGATAGATGAACAAAAATGAAATAATACATCAATATTAGAAAATCAGCTAATATAAGTTTCACATATATAATAGTAGCATCTTATGTTGTATATGAGCACGTAGTTTACATACATTTTTCTCTCCTTCCATGGCTTCATTAAGTGCTTGTCTCTCGACTAAGAGCAATGGGATTTGCTGCTCCACTTTCATGTTCAAACCTTCATAAAAATCTCGTATTTCTAGATAAAGAGGTTGACACTCATGCGTGTCCATAATTGATGAGTCCAAACACTCCAAGCATAGCTTTCGCCCATCATCAAGAATCAAATATCTAGCATCTACTGCCTGCAATAACCAAAATGTTTTCCATTAGTCAACAGAACCAAGCAGGTCTTGGCATTCAAGGATTTCCACGGTGATAATAGCAAAAAAAATCCCTTGCTTTATACTGTGTGCGCCAAACCACTGTATTAAATTAAGTGCACAAAAAAAGACATTTTCTGAATTTTGGTATTCCTTTTCTTTGTGGAAGAAGTTTCCAAGTTTTGAGAAGACTGGGTGCAGTGGTTCTTCACAAACAGAAGGGAATCGAATGCAATACAAATAACAAAGGGAGACTAGGTGCAAGTAAGTATGTATTAACACAGTAATCATGCCTTTACCAGAATACGCCTCATATATTTCCTAACTTATTACCAGTGGTTTTTTGTCCAACTTACCTCCATTCTTTCACAGCTGCAACATCGGGGTGTTCCATCATTCTCATGTGAAGGGCAGTACTTCTGATGCCAGAATGGATGGGCTCGATACTCAATAAGACCAGCTCCATTTGTTGGGATCTGTATTAGTGAACAATGAGAAAACACAAGAGCCACTGGTTGCAGAAGAAAATTACTTTCATGATTTTTGCAAATAGAGAATAACGAGTTAAGACTGAAAAAAGGGTTGTTGTCCCATAAACAGTTGCATGGCTAGATTCTTACGAAATTTTTGCAGACATCACACTTGGGATGATGCAGGTCCTTGTAGCAAGATTTGTGGAATGGCAAATTGTCGGACATGGAAAACTAATAAATGAAGTTCTATAAGAAGTCAGTATAAGAAAAGATTGGCGACTCTCAGTGATTACATAAAGGAGCCCACAGAGCGAGATTGAGATTTTTAGATGAAAGAAACCTCTCTATAGTACCTCGTAATCCGAAATTGGAAGTTTACAAGCATGACAACAGAAACATTCTGGATGCCAAACAGATCCCATGCAACTCAAATATCTTCCTTGCCCAATTTCCTCATTGCAACCAGCACAGGTCCTAAAATGAAAAAAAATGTCATGTCCAAAATATGCTGGAACGAATGCATAGAGAAAGCCAACTTGTCTGATCTGACAGTTTGAGCATTGTAACACTCTAGACACACGTTTATAAATATTTCCATAATTCGCTAATATTATTACTCACGTTTATAAAGTGAATAATGATAAGTGGTACTCAAGTAATTTCTCTAAGAAAGTTAGACCGGACAAGAGTTCCTTCATACGGAAAAATAAATGCCATGAGCTACTTAAGGAAATCAATGTAACACTCTAGACACAATGTTTTTGCCATGATCACTAAGCGACATAAGAAAGTTTTGGAGCACATAACAGGAAATTGAGGAAATGCAGTAAATGCTCACATGCCAACATCTTAAACATAAAATGAATGGGTACTTGACAGTTAAATTCCTCAAGCAATTTAAGGTTACGGCCTACAAGAGAAAATAATGGAAAACATGTTTTTCCAGTGCCTATTTCAATCAATCCAAGTTCAAGTACCAATACTAGTTGTGATCTACTTATGAGCCATCTTTTTACCTGTATCCTGAAGAGTAATGAAATGGATTCGGCGGGAAGAAATTTCCAAAATCATATCGGGGTGAACGAGGCACTCGGGGTGAGGTTGATCGAGGTGCTTCAGGTGAGGGTGATCGGGGTGCAAGGGGTGGGGGTGATTGAGGTGGAGACTCTTCTACATTCAGACTTTCTTGAATAGCTTTAGCAAGTAGTTCATCTTCTTCCAATTGACTCACATCCTCTAACAATCAGAAAATTACAATAAATCAGCAAGATGAACCCCAAAAATTCCTTCAAATGCTTAAATCTAGCAGCCTCAACTGACCTATTATCTTTTTCCCTTTCTCATCTTCTTCTGCAATTGAAAGTGCTATTGCTCTATCTAGTTCTTCCTTATCAAAATCCGACCCTGCGTCCTTAGCAAAACTCACCATAAAAAATGATCTCAACAGATGCTGGAAACATCACATGCATATGCAGAAGGACTAAAATACATAGTCAACAACGTAGTACAGCTATGCTTACCACTTCCTCCGAAGGTCCTTCTAGTACTGTATCGTCATCATATCTACTGTTATATCGTCCTTCCGAGACTTTATGACTGGAACCTTTCAGAATCTTTGTTAGCCAACCCATGAAAAGAAGTACTGCCCGTTTAAGGGCCGGGATTATCTTCTGCACACAAGAAAAAAACAAAACTCAGATATTTCACCAAAACTTATACAAGTCATATCTCCCGTTGAAATGCAAGTTACAAAGAAGTCCACAAACGAAATCAACACCCAATCATCAACTAATCCTATGCCATAATCCACTCATCGATGATAAAAAAGAAAACGAAAAACAAATAAATTCAAAGAATCAAAAGTCAATCTTGAAAGTAAATATTTGCAGAATTGGCCTTATCCGAAAACTCATCAATCACCCAAGGTCCAATTGTTTCCACCTAACAAGAGATCATCAAATGAAAACGAGAAATGCCTGTCGAAGAATTTTGATACATAGGATAAGAGGAGCTTACTTAGTACTTACTGAGTCAACCATGAAAAAAGAAGACAAAAAAGAGGGTAGGGTGAGAAAGACATACATACCCCGAACAGAAACAATCTGCAGCAGGTTATGAAGGAATCTGAAGAGCCCCAAATCAGACAAGGCATCAAGAAGAACACCAGCACCAGTTGACAGCATAGTAAAAAACAAGAAAGATATTCTACTCCTACAACTCAGTGCACCTGACAAACCAATCAACAACAAATGAGTACAAAGACACACAAAATACAACATCAAATCACAAAGCACTAACTTAGTTACCTTTTTGCCATTCTTAATAACTAGAAAGAGAACATTCTAGTTGAAAGATAGGAACAAAATGAAAAAGGGGACAGAACAGAACAGAACAGAGCAGACAACTACTAAAACTACAACTACTACTTGAATTCTACGCAAGCATAATAAATTTAAGACAGCCAGGAAAGAGAAATGAAATTACTACTACTACTAATTGGTTTACCTGGCTGTTGCAAAACAACATTTTGAATTGCTAATAGTGTTGTTAATCCAAAATGGAGTTTTGGTTTCAAGAATTTGGACATTTTGGTGTGCCGTGGGACCTTTAGACTTTAGCCCCAAATTTCCACCATTAGATCACTACAGGTCAAAAAACCATAACTGTTTGTTAACCTTTCCCACTCACAGAGCGTCATCGCCAAAGATTTGTGGTGTGGTTCATTTTGCCTTCCAAACTAATCTTTTTGGTTTTGGTTTCAAAACAAGGGTAGTGCTGCTGGATCTTGTTTATACTGTAAAAAAGTTGGAAGCTTTACTATAATACTCCTACTTTCCAGATTAGCAATTTGTTTTTGCATCAAAATTTACTACCAGTATCCCTTTATGATTTAGAGGAAATTCGGTGGGAAATAAAATAATGATGGAAAAGATTATAGAATGAATCTTGAAATTTTAAGGAAATATCATGAAAAGTCGGAAGAATTATTACGCTTGTCAAAATTGTATTTTTATACTCCCTTTATCTCTTTAAAAATGAATTACATTTTAATTTTTAAAGTTCCAACAAAGTAAAATAATTTTTCATTTATAATAATAAATCTCACAGTACAACGCATTTTTAATTACACGTTATTGGGTTCAAGTGTACTTTTCTACTCAATTAATATCTCAAACTTATTTTTTTTTAGATACATCAATGATCAATAAATCATCTGGGAAAAGAATATAGCAGTGCAAAAGCGCCCTACCAATCCGCGCACCGAGCTAGCTTATGAGCAATCACATTATTATCCCGCGGAACATAATCTAATCTAAAGAAAGACTCTACCAAAGAATTAATAATTGTCAACACATGACCAACATATAATGCACTGTACTATTTCTTGTCCTGCAGTCTCAACGGGTACATGAGCCTTTCTGAAAGCTAGCATGCTCCTTGACTCGATGATGTCATATGTTTAGAGACATGTTATGTGTAATATTTGCACTATACAATATAATTTTTGAACATAGTCTATCTGAGGAGACTATGTTCAGTCTTCAAATTATCGATTACAATCCACTGCTAGGATCCTTCTTCATGGCCTTCTCGGAATATAAAATTACATTCAGAGACCTAATAATCCTAATACAAGTTTAACTAGACTAACATACTACTGATTTCCTCTTTTACAATATTCAAGTGAACCAACAATATTAGTCACCTTTCTGTACTAAAGATAAGTCATATGGTGATTGATCAAAAATACTAACAGATATTCCTAACAGAAATCAAAGAAGTGTCTGAATAAAATGCTCTTGTTGTACGTCACATGAAAAAATATGTGAGTCGAGAGATAGAAAGAAAAAGAGCAAAAGAGTAGCTGAAAAAGCATCTTGGCCCAAACTACCATCATTACAAGAACATTCAAATGAACAACTCTCTGAACAACCCCACTCAGAACGCTGTTAGTACTTTAGTCGTTGAAATTGGAAATGGCATATACTTCTATTGTCAGAAACCCGGTCACTTCAAACGTGATTGCCCTACTTTCAATAATCTTAAGACAAGTGACAAAAATGAGAGAAGAAGTTTCAAAAGAACTTAGAGGGCCTTGCTCACTGAAGAGAGAAAGAAGATCCAAATTCAACTTGATTCTTTGGAAATTGAGTCAGAATCTGAAGGTGAAGATTCAGATGACCAAAAATTACCATCACCAGAATTGTGCAGAATTACTCATGATGTAATTGACTTCGACCAGAAGAAGAATGACATGTGCGGAGTTGCTGAGATTATGGGTCCCGACATCTCCAACATAGAAGAATGCCTTATGGCTGAGGAGGTAATTAATACGTCACAATTCCTATACTATGAAAGTGATGATGACGAAATCAAGGATTTGGAATTTGTCAAGAGTGAACTCTGATCAATATCAGAGAGAATTTTTGGTTGTTGAATCAAAAACCAAGATTCTAGAAAAATTCAAATAAACTCTTGAAAAAGAGGTTTTGACTTGACCAAGGTATCTGTAATTAATGACGCTGGAATAACATCTCTAAAATCTCAGATATTGGAGAATGAAAATTCTCATGAGCTAAATAAGAAGTTGAAGAAGCTTCTTTCTGAAAATGATGAACTCAGAAAGAAAGAGGTCTTCGTCAAATCATTTGCAAAGTCAGTGACATTCTCACGGTGGTTCAATCTTATATGAGAGATCCTTCTGAGAAAGGAGGACTTAGACTTGACGCCCAATCAAGTAGCTCCACTCCTCTGAAAAAAGAGTGATGGAAAGTTAACCTTTGTAAAAAGTCGACAGAAAGGTTCCAAAGAAACTTATAGCATTAGTCAGAAAGCTAAGGTTCTTAACAAAGAAAAGACAGTTGCGTCCAAACCTTTGATGGAACAACTAGTCCCAAAGAAACATGTGGAAAAGGTTTCTGAAAAGAAACATGATCCTTAGACTTTTGATCATCCACAATGTTGCATTACTAGGAAGGGATGTATTGCCGGACTTGGTGTATTTTCCACTGTACCATTCTATTGATATAGGGATGATGTAGAGACTAGTAAGGCTGCTGAAAATCGTGTTCAGAAAGCCAATGGTCCTCGGAAAGGTCCTAATGCAACAATATAAAGAGGGATGGAACGATGGATGAAAGCTAAAATTTCTTATAGCAATTATCAGAAGTGGAAGTAATCCCAAGCTACTGAAAATCTGAACGCCAGGAAGACTAAGCTTGCTGAAAAGAAAACTCAGAAACCTGACAGGTCTCTGATGCCACCACGAGGAACACCAAGGAACACTCCATGAAGGAAAATTGATCTTAAATCGGATGATTCTAGAATTCCTTCTTATGTTCCAAGTATACAAAGACCTACTCCTAAGAGATTGATTCAAACATGGATTCCCACAGGAAGAACGTTTAGTCTAAATGGTTTTGTTTCTGAGGCACAAACCTAACAACGGTCTCCTTTTCTGTGCAGAATGCGTCTTGGACTAAGACTCAATGGTTATTTGATAGTGGATACGAGAAGCACATGACAGGTGACAAAGCAAACTCGGTCGATTATAAAGTATGCAACACTGGACCAAACATCAGGTTTGCTGGAGGAGAATTAAAACCTTTCATAGGATTTGACAATGTCAAAATTGGGATCGCTTACAATCTCTGACGCATTACATGTTAAAGGATTGAAATATTATCTTCTAAGCATGAGCCAGTTTGCAGATAGGGGATATTCGTTGAAGATCAAATTGAAAATTTACAAATCGATTGGCAATGAGTCAAAGTAGACATTCTTGGTTGCTCGGCAGAAAGGAAGTCTATATGTCATTGATTGGACATCTGCCACAACTGAAGAATGTCTCATGGTGAGTCAATCAGGTCACACTTAAGAACATTGTTTATGACATAAGAGAATGAGTCACTTGAATTTCAAAACACTGAACAAACTTACCAAGAAAGAGTTAGTGGTTGGATTACCTAAAATAACTTTTAGAAAAGATGGTGTCTGCTCTGCTTGTACATCTGCCACAACTGAAGAATGTCTCACGGTGAGTCAATCAGGTCATACTGAAGAACACTGGTTATGACATAAGAGAATGAATCACTTGAATTTCAAAGCACTGAACAAACTTGCCAGTAAAGAGTTAGTGGTTGGATTACCTAAAACAACTTTTAGAAAAGACGGTGTCTACTTTGCTTGTCAATTGGAAAACAATCCAAAACTTTTTCAAATCCAACACCAGACATTAATGTGTTAAACTACTGCAACTATTACATATTGATCATTTTGAATCATCTGTAACTAGTTATGCAGGCAAGAAGTAAGGTCTAGTTGTTGTAGATTACTTCTCTAGGTTTACCTGGGTTGTCATTCTAAAATAAAAATATGATGCTAGGGTGGAGATACCAAACTTGCTGAACAAGCTTGAAGTCATGAAAAATGATAAGGTATCTGCAATCAGAACAAACCATGGTACTGAATTTGTTAACCAATACATCAAAGAGTTTGTACCTGCAAAGTTATACAACATCAACTATCTTCTATAAGGACACCACAACAAAATGGTGTTTCTGAAAGGAATAATAGGACCCTTAAAGAAGTTGCAAGGACAATGCTAGTTTACATTGAATTAAGTGAAATTTATTGGGTTGAAGCTGTAAATATGACATGCTACACTCAGAACAGATGCTTGATAAACAAACACCATGACAAAACTCCTTATGAGCTTTTGGTTGGTAGACCCTCTAATATCAAACGTCTGAAAGTGTTTGGTTATAGATGTTTTGTTCTTAACAATGGGAAAGAATATTTGAGAATATTTTAACCAAAGGCTGATGAAGGTGTATTTTTTTTGTTATTCTATGAATAGCACAGCCTACAGAGTATACAGAAGAGAACAAAGAAGATTGAAGAATCAGTTCATGTGGTCTATGAAGGTAGTAAGGAAGTACCCCTTGATGAAGAACTCTCAGAAAGATTCAAGGATCTTATGATTAAGAATTCTGAAAAAGAATCCTGAGAAAGGACAAACTCAGTCATTAATATAGAGGAGTCTAACGAAGAAAAGCATGATGTGCCTAGTAACAACTAGATGACTCTGAGACATGATGAAGTATTTCCTATGTGGATTCCTGAAATGGAAGATGAGAATTCTCATCGTAGAGACCTTTTGTTGGAATGATCTTTCAGAAAGTCAAGTTCCAGAAATTTCTCACACTGAACAAGTGTATGATATTTACCGCACTTCGAGTGTACAAAATATCACTGATACTGAAGATGTATCAAGTCATAATCGTAGTGATTCACATTCAGATCACATAGATAGTGACCCTACTAGTTCAAAACCTATTATTAAATGGATTAGAGATCATCCTCCAAAGGATGTTATTGGTCATATTGATCACGGTGTTATAACTAGGAGAGTAATCGCTGAAAATGTTGATTCTCTCTTTGGATGTTTTATCTCCACCATCGAACCTAAAACTATTGACCATGCATTAAAAGATCAAGACTAGATCTCTGCAATGCAAGAAGAGTTGGATCAATTTGAGAGAAACAAGGTCTGGAAACTAGTTCCATTTGTAGAAAGAATATCTGTGATGGAACTCAATGGGTTTTCAGAAACAAAATGAATGAGTATGGTAAAATAACCAGAAACAAGGCTAGGTGGTTGCCAAGGGATTTACCCAGACTGAAGGCTTAGACTTTGATGAGTCATATTCACCAAATGCAAGATTTGATGCAATAAGACTATATCTAGCCTTTCCAGCTCATAATGACTTTAAAGTTTACCAAATGAATGTCATGAGTACATTTTTGAATGGTGAACTTGGTGAGGAAGTCTATGTTGATCAACCTGTAATGACCAGGATCCGGGATAAATATTTTAATAATATTTGTAGTATAATTCGTGACGAATTAGTAAACGGTAAGTGCGCCAGCGAGTAGGTGAATTAAAAATAAGGTGAAATTAGGAATTAAACGCCTAGCATTTGCCAGTTAATTTCGAATAATCATTAAATTAGTATTTGATATTTAATTAATAAAATAATAACAATAATAAAATAAAAATATTTCTTTTTAAATTCTATACGGCTTTAGTCGTCTTAAATATCTCTCGGGAGTCGATTCCATAATTTTTCGGAATTTTTTTACGAGCCATGTGAAGTCCAGACGAAAACCAAGTAAAGGGGTAAATTGGGAAAGGCCGAAAAGTCGGTTTGTAAACCGACTTCTCTTCCCCGTTTATCTTCTCCTTCACGCCTCTTCTGGACTGCATTCTCCAGTTCTTTGCCTCTCAACTCCCCACGCTCGCCACCTCCCTCTCTCCCTCCATCCTCCCTCTTCCACCGCGCCCTCTATCGATACAGCCACCATCACCGAACGGCCTCCGTCACACCACCTCCTCCTCGCCTCTGTTCGTCCGCCGCGCCCTCTTCCATTAGCCTCTTCTCCGCCGCCTTTATCACAGCTCCACCGCTGCGACACCACAACTCCCTTCGCCAATCACGATCGACATCCACCACTGCTCAATCTTTGACCCAATTGCCCATGTTCGTTGCTAATTCAGATTCACCTTTCTCTGTCGGTAAGTGTTCTGCTTTCGTATCGATTTCGGGGTTGGGTAATGAGTGTACGGTCTCGTGTTATTCTGATTTCCGAATTATGAACTAGTTATTGTTGATTGACTTGATGAGGCTGTGATTGTTTCCTGTTATTGTCTGTGTTTCGGGTTTTGATTCGGTTCAGTCGTAGTTGGTTTAGCTTGCAAGGTTTTGTTTACTGTTTAGTATATTTTGATAGTGTAATTAACTTTAGCAAGAGGTTTCAGGGTTTAGTTGATAGGGCAATGTGCAGAGGGTTAGCTTTCCAGTTCAATTTTTATGGATAATGTCAAGTTTGGTTTAGCTGCTAGTTTGCATTGTGGTGAATTTTACGCTCATGTGTCTGTTGATATATGCTTGCTGAGGGTATTGGTGTGCGTGATTGTGTGTGGGCGTCGACCGGCTGTCGACTGTAGAGTTGTTTGGTGTTTCATATTTGTGTTTGTTGATTATAGGAGAAATATGTTATGATATAGGACAGATAAATACATTACTGCTGTTTGATTATTTGAATCTGCTACATTAGACAAGTGGTAAGATTAAGATGTCACTAGACCCATATTGAACTTTGAACAGTAGAATTATAAGGTCACTTGTATTTGAACGAAATATTTATTTCTGTGTCACTGAATGTAACATGAGATAAAGCATGGATACTGATGGGTGATGATGATAGTTCATGATATAATTACGAGTTAGAACTAATTCTTATGCCACAGTAAGATGAATCATGACTTTCATATTGTTGCCACTTGAAACTGTATTTGTTTTCGAATCTATTATGCATGTAGGCGGTTCTAGTTTGTTTGTTAAAAATGATCTCTTAGATTATATAATATCTGCATAGTGTAAGATACCTATGAAGTTAACATAAAGATGGCCTTATTCAATTCTAGCTTAGATTAATTCAGTTGGCAGAGAAGTGAAAAGACCGTATGTACAACTGGTAGCATTGTGTCAAAGTAGTAGATTGATGAATTTAAGCAAGGTATTTCTTTCTGATGAAGTGGAATATAATACTCCATCTGCCACCATAAGAACTTCATAAGTTACTCTGAAAATGCAGTAGTAGTTTACCCATTATCCGGTGTGTATAGCCTAATGTGGTATATTTCTATTTCAGTACCTGGTTAATTGAATTAGTTAAGCGTGTGAGTAATGTCTCTGTGCTGCGTGAGGTTTAGGATTCGGGTTCCGGGGTAACATTTTATTCCAGTACAGGAAAGCTGTATGACGGAAAGATGTTAACAACGTTTTACGAATATAGGTAACTAACTAGCTGATAAGTTAAGCGATATCGAGCATAAGCAAGCTTCTAAAACCAGGTATGGGTCGAATCTTCATAATACCTTGCCTTTATTGCTTTTTGTGAAAATAACT
>JAYMSP010006507.1:0-11525 GCA_036897095.1 Plantago elongata | reverse complement strand
CCAGCACCATCAGACTGAGACATGGTTGCTGAGGTAGTAGCAGATTCAGTATTCATTTTCTACAAAGAAAATCACACAGATCAGTATCTTCAAACTAAAAATCCTCTAATAAGAGAAAATACAATAACTGTTTTAAGATTGTTAGTTCCAGTGTGTAATAATCGAAGATTTCAACATAATGTAAATATAACAAACCGCCTTTTGCAAGACTAAATGCCTGTGCTTGTACAGTTTACTTAAAACAATTACGCCCCCTCACCTATGGTGCTTTGAGGATTCACTGGACGCTTGTTTCCCAGGATACAACGGTCGAAATCCAACAGGTAAGTTGCACTGCTTAGCTGTTCTGGCGAACTTAGATTAAGCTTGGATTATCAGAGTTTGAAGGAAGGAGAAGAAAACAGAAGAGAAGAGTTTTGTTGGTGCAAAAACTTCTACTTCAACAATGACACCCTTTTATAGGTGAGGAATGGGGTGAGTAATGAAAATCTCATTAACTACACCAAGTAGTGGGTGCACTTCAACAGTGTAACTCCTGCCCATTCATTGTGCCCATGTAGTGGAGGTAGTTGACAACAATGAGAAGAGTTACAGAATATGAAGAGTCAAAGAAGAAAGTTCTGGAAGAAAAACGTTCAGACCATGAGCAAAATGTGTGTACGCAGGTCGCGCACGCTCGCTCGCACCCAAGTTTCACTAGTTTCAGTACAAATCTGGCCAGGATTTACACCCCCCTGCGCCCACGTAGAAGGTTTTCCATAACCTCACCATCACACTTAGCAAGTATAATAATGCAGCAGGTTATAAACTAGCGATGACTTGTGGAATAAACCCACTCACTCTTCCAACTTTAAACACTTGTTTCTCACTAACCCAAAGTTCGTTTTGGGCATGCAATATATCAATTCGAAGCTCTTACATAGTAGCTTACGACTATATATTTTAATCACTTAATTAACAAATAATTAAGAAGTAGTCTCATAACAAACATATACTACAGGGTATAGTTTACTAATACTTTTTTTCGTAAATTCCATCTCATCATTCTGTTATGTTTGTAAATAGTTGGTGTGATGAGTTGAATTTTGTTTATGTGTGAAACTTGAGTAATTAGTCAGATACATGTGCTTAATTAATCTCGTGAAGGCAGACTCCCATTATATCAAAATATGTCTAGTAGTACTAGTACTAGTTGGTAACTTTATCCCCTCCATGTTTAATTATCTATTGCGTGAAAATGATGGTTACAGCAAGAGATTATTAATGATTATGTGACAGAGACCTATTACACTTTTATGTACTTAAAATATATTCACTTTTATCTTGTTGTTTTTACTGGATGTAATGTAAGCAGATAGCAGTAAAGCTAGTATGCACTTTTAAGATTCATGTAGAGAATAGGGCTGGCTATGAGATATTACAATCGTAACATGTAATCAATACCAAGTCAAGAAAATTATCATGGAATAATCAAAGAGCTCATATGAAATACCTTTGCACCACGTGGTCCAAGTAAGATATTTAAGTCCATGTTATTTACGGGCCATTAGGGGTACTTGTACTACGATCGGAATTTCACGTCATACCATTTATGACCACCATAGACGACAGTTGAACCTACGATGTCAAGTGAGCTCACGAAGTTATAACACAAGAATCATGTCAAGTCAAGATATATTTAAAGTCAATTACGCCATAGTTGACGAGCTGCTTTTACTTTAAGTCGAGGAGTTAAAAGATTAAAAAGATGCAAGATAGAATTTCTAGTACATGGCACGTGCATTAACTTGCTTAGTTTGTGGTTGACTAACTTCTTTAATTTACAATTTTAGGAGATGAGCTGGACCTACCAGGAGTGGGGACTGGCGTACCGAACTCGTGATCATGGTCGATATTTCACTTATCATTTTGTTTGAACCCAAAATGCATTTTTACTATTTTTTGAATTTTGGTTGGAGCGCGGTTTTGCGCAAGACTTGCTTGCTTGAGTTTCCTCATTTTCTTACGAATTATTTTTATGGATTTCATGTCATAGACTTGGTGAGGTTTGCGACCTTGCATGATTTACTGTTTAATTAAGTAGTATTCATCGTTTTTACTGTCTCAAGTTTTTAACACACACCAATTATTACCTAGTTCGTCTTTCTTTTAAAGGGGCGTTACATAACAGGTCCCCTTGGCACGACCCATCCAGCCCGACTCGGTCCGACCCATACAGCCGGCGACCCGAACCACACTGCCCGACCCAGAGCGAAAATAAAGCCGGCCCAATTGAATTGCCATCTGAACTTCTACCATCCGGCCCACACTTCTGTGAGCTCTCAATATTAAAATAAAGTAAACAATTAATGAGGTTCGAATCTATGACCACGTGGTTACATAACAAATACTAACCACTTGGAGAATTATCTCACATTGAATATTCATTGCAACAATATAGAAATATATATGAACAAAGTGAAAGATAATATATGAATTGTCACCTTTAAGTGTGTGGATAATATATTAGGTGCGTACATGTATTTTCTTAATCTAAAAATTTATTTCCTAATTTATTTTATATACAATATGTTTAAAGTTAGTTAATTCATATGTTGAATTTAAAAATTACGTGTTAGTTTATCACATGGCTTATTATGTTGTTGCGTACTTCTAAAATTTAATATTTAATTATATATATTAATTAATTAATTATAATTAAAAATTAGTTTTATGGACATTAATAAAATGCCCAAATATAATACTCTACTTACTAAATGTATCATTATTTTAACACGTCAACGTATCAATTGAAACATGATATCACATGTACTTGAAGTTAAGGAACCTAGAACCTTTCCAACGTAATTTACCAACTTATATTATAGGAGGCAATTGAATTGATTTATATTGTACTTTGATGATAAATTGTTGATTGGGGCCTTGGGGGCATATTCTACTTAATTTTAATCGATTGGATTCATGCTTTTCAAATTTTACCTAGTTTTTGTGCTGAGATTGGGTAAATTTTGTGTCAACTATTATTTTGAGTTGGAGTTTAGTTTATGATTTTGTTATATATCTTTTCGTGTATGGTAGTGATTATGTTTATGTGAGTCATGAATAACACATTCAATGAAGGATTCAATGCATGTTCACTTGGGTCATGCGTTCCAATATATACACTTTGATCAAATGATTATGTAGTTATATGTATGATGTTCTACACCAAAAACATCAATGGACTAAAGAATTGTTCTCTTACCCCTCAAAAACATCTTGCGATTGATGAATCCTTTGATTTGTTGCAAAGAGTATACATTGCATTAGCTTGCTAATTGTAGCTTAATGAAATTGACACATTCACTAATGTTATCTGTTTTACAGAAATTTAGTTCGTGTATGCAGAATTTATAACATTCTGGATTCAGCTAACAATACGACAGATCGATTGGAAAGAAAGGGATATACACATTTAAAATGTAAAAATACATGGATTCAAAACCTTTTTTTCCCCTACATTCTACAGAGTGGAATTAGAGGACGGTTCTTGTAAAAAAAAAGATGGATTAGATTGGGAAGAAGGAGAACAGAGAGAAAACGAAATGGAGACGGAAGGGGAGAGGAGAAAACGCAGGGAGAAGAAGATTGTGCCCTAATTAATTAAATTGCAGGAAGGATATAATGGAAAAGATGAAGATATAATAATCAGTAGGATAAGTATACAAAATCAAACATAAACATGTGTTGGTCGAGTGGTTAAGTGGTTCATTTATGAGAGATGTAGTGCAGGATTGATTCTTGTTGTGTCTAGTATTTTTTCAATTTAATTTTGGAATAATTAGTTAATAATAATAAAATTAAAATAAATAATAATTTCGTGAGATTTAATTAAATAAATATTTTTATTTTATTTTAAGGGTAAATATGATATTTTATTAATATTTATATTTTTTATGTTTAAATATTTAAAAAGTGAAAGGGCAATATAAATCGTTAAATTAAAAATTTAATAGTATACTTTCAATTGTATATTATCAGAGCGAAAGACTTCCCAACCGTATTGGAGACCTAAAAACATTTTCACTGCATAGTTTGAAATCAAATCTGACTCCTGGTATTGTGTTCACAGTATTATTGCTTTGTCGGCAGTTAGAACATTTGTCTCATAAATTTCCAATGAAATTTCGGTGGGATAAGTTGTGAAGCAATCAATTACGTAGTAGTATCGTACCGCCAACCCCCTTTCAATTTCTAATCACAATTCAATTACAATTGAGAATTAGCAATGTTGTGATGCTGACCTGAAATGTTGTGAGATTAACGTCCATGTTCCGGGCTTCCCTGTTTGTGGTGTTAACCGGAGGATGGTACAAATCATTGGTGACCTAATGGAGAAGTTTATAGAGTGGCATCAGGAGGCTCAGAAGGGTTTAATGGCCACTACTATGCGTACGAGAGTGATATTGATATTACCAAACCTTTGCAGAGGTTTCTAACGATCGAAGGTCCAAATAAACAGCCTATTCGATTATCCATTTTGTACGAGAAGCTGCCCAACTTTTGCTACTATTGCGGGATTATTGGTCATTTAGTTCGGGATTGTAGTGATTGTCTCCAATTATTCGAGAAGTCTGATACGATTGACGAGACTGCACTTCCATTTGGTGATTGGTTGCGAGCCCGACCGAATGGACAGAACAACAGAGTTGTGGGTGGTGCGTTGAGGTCTCACGGCGGTGATCGACAGGACACTTGGAGGCAGGGCACTGTTGGGATTCCATCTGTGATCCCCACTACCTGTAACTCTAGCTCCAGTAATGAAAATATTTATCTCCAGCGTAATAATGGGGTGTCAGTTATGGGAAGAAATTACTCGGGAATTAGCCAAAGGAGAAATGACCAACTTGATCATCCCACTTCCTCTCCAGGTACCCAGCGGTCAATGGAATTAATGCTAATTCCTCATGCTCAATTTGCTGCCCCTAAACCTACTGAATCGGCCCAAGTTGAGATGGACATAATCTCTGGCCCAACAACCAAGTCTACCCCATCGCCCTATATCCCACCCCACAAGAAATGTAGCCCTCTCACCACTCAGCCCAATTTCCCATCAGTTTTGCAACTTGGCCCAATATCCCCTCCAAAACTAAACCCAACACCTTTTCAATTTGGCCAGAATACTTCCTCACCCTCTGTACCCGTTGCTATCCATTTCCCATCACCCGTGAAGCTCAATCCTAACCAGAATGCATCCATTCAACCACTTCCAAAAAACGTGGTAGACCGGCTGGGTCTATTTCGGGTGTGAAGAAGTATAAAGTTAAAGTTGGACCAACTAAAAAATCAGGAATGCATATGCTTCACCTAGTAAGCGTGCTCGATCTTCAGATGATGATTCTACTGCATCAGAGGCGGGAGTTGCTAAGCAACCCCTCCTATTCCAATGAGTTGTTTATTCTAGAATTGTCAAAGTTTGGAGAACCTTTGAACAATTCGAGGACTTAGTAAGTTTAGCCGGACTCATGACCCCACTCTTATTTTCTTATGGATATTTGACTTGGGAATCTTGGGATGGATCAGATAAAACGGAGATTTGATTTATTCGGTATTTGTATCCCCCGGGCAAGTCAGGGGGCTTGGCACTACTTTGGAAAAAGGATTGCGTTGTGGATGTTCGGATGTGAGAAATTTGGAGAGTAACCTACCTTGGAGAATTACGGGTTTCTACTGGGAATCCGATGCGGCTAGGAGGACTACGGCTTGGGATTTATTAAAACATTTGTCCCGACTTTCTAGTCAACCGTGGGTCATCTTAGGAGACTTCAATGAAGTTTGTTTGGATGGGGACAAAAGAGGTGGCTTGCGGGTCCTAGAATGGAGAAAGAGGAATTTTAGAGAGGCTTTGTCTTGTTTGTGAAATGGATGAAATCAGATTCAAAGGCTACAAATACGCTTGGAGAAACAATCGTGAGGCTGAGCACTTCATCGAGCTTCGTCTAGACAAGGCCATGGCTAACGCCGACTGGAGCTCCATTTTTCCGTCAGCTGTGGTTCCGCATATGTATTCACGGAACTCCGATCATTGTACGATCTTATTGCGACTCAAGGGGCTGACTTCTCCATGATTTGGGCATAATAGGAAGAGGTTTTGATTTGAGGCTATGTGGTTGCGCGCCAACGACTATGAGCAGATTATTAAGGAATTGGGGAGCTGATTTGGGGATGCTAGATAATTGGAGAATTGTAAAATGGGGCTGATTAATTGGGAGAAAGCATTTTTTGGATCCGTCACGAAATATGCAGAAAATGAAAGACGAGCTGGAGGTTCTTCACGGCCAGAGGCAGACTTCGAACGTGAGGCAGCGGATCCGAGAACTTAAGGCCTTGTTAGAGAAGGAACTGGATAAAGAGGGTATTATGTGGCAACAGAAGGCGAAGCAACATTGGATGCGGGATGGGGATCGGAATACCACTTTCTTACATTCCCATGCTTCCCGACGCACTGAAAAGAACAAAATATCTGAACTCCAGGATGAAGCTAGAAATACTGTAATTGATAGGGCAGGCATGGGGCAGGTAGTTAATGGATATTTTGGGGAAATTTTTAAGTCACAGAACCCTTCCACTGCGGAAATTGAAGATGTGGTGAGTACTATGGCAGCCAGAGTGGATGAGCGCATTAATCAGCAGCTAAATCGGTTGTTTACTCCAGACGAGGTAAAACGAGCTTTATTTGATATTTTATTTGATATGTACTCCTTAAGTCCCCTTAAGTCCTCTGGCCCTGATGACATGTCTGCTTTGTCTTATCACTGTTTTTGGCATTTAGTTGGTAAAAATGTAGCGGATTGTGCTCTTGCTTTTCTTAATGACCGAATTTTGGATCCTAAACTGAATTATACCCATATTATTCTGATTCCTAAATGCAAAACACCAGTTAAGATGACTCAATTTCGTCCATTAGTCTTAGTAATGTGATGTTCAAAATAGCTTTTAAAGCTATCAAAATAGACTCAAGCCTCATATGAACTATATTATTTCTGAAAAACAATCTATGTTTGTTCCTAATAGACTTATTATTGATAACGTGCTTGTGCTTGTGACTTACGAGGTCAACCATTTTTTAAAGCAAAAACTAAGGGTAAAGATTCTTTAATGGCTTTAAAACTTGACATGAGTAAGGATTATGATCGAGTTGAGTGGACTTTTCTGAGACGAGTGCTTGAGAGGTTAGGTTTTGACAATCATTTTATTGATCCTATTATAATGTGTGTGACAATTGTTTCCTATTCGGTCCTTTTGAATGGGCTGCAGTTAGAATCCTTTCAGCCGGAGAGGAGGATCCATCAGGGAGATCCTCTTTCACCCTATCTCTTTTTATTTGTTACTGAAGCTTTTTGTTCTCTTATTCGTGATGCTGAGGAGAGGGAGGTGTTGCGGTTTCCCCTAGTGCACCAAGGATCTCTCACATTTGTTTGCCGACTATACTCTTCTTAATGGTCAAGCTTCTATGGAAGCGGCGATGGAAATAGGTTCTCGACTTCACAGGTACAGCTTGGCGTCGAGACAGGTTATTAATTTGGATAAGTCGACTGTGATTTTTAGTAGGAATGTGAATAGGGAAGTGGTGGTGGATGTGGGAGATGTGCTTGATGTGAGGATTGTGGAGAAGCATGATAAGTATCTAGGATTACCGACGGAGATGGGTAGATCGAAGACGGAGGTTTTTAGTTGGCTTCGACAGAGAGTGTGAAAGAAGGTGGAAGGATATGAGAACAAATTACTCTCTAAAGCGGGGAAGGAGGTGATGATCAAGTCGGTGCTTCAAGCTATCCCGACGTATGTTATGGGGTGTTTCAAGCTTCCCGACTATCTTCTTAAGGAGATCGATTCTATTGCCTGGTTTTGGTGGGGTAATGGGGCTGAAAAGAAAATTCATTGGGTCAAGTGGAGTTTTCTTTGTGACTCTAAAAGAGATGGAGGGATGGGCTTTTCAATCTTGCTCTCTTGGGAAATTTGGAGAGTAATTCGCAATCCTAATGCATTGCTGAGTAGGGTGCTCAAAGCGAAGTATTTTTCAAACTCGGATATATTGGATGCCACCCCGAGAAGTAACTCTTCCTACACTTGGAAGAGTATGTGCGGATCTATTGAGTTGGTTCGAAAGGGGGTCCGTTGGAGGGTTGGTAATGGGCATTCTATTGATGCATGGGAGGATTGTTGGATTCCAAGGGACGGACACTTCAATCCTATTACCCCTAACCTGTTTAGCCTTGTTAATTATCATGTGGCTGCCTTTATTGATCAGGACACATGCCAATGGGATGAGGGGCTGATTCGCCGGACATTTTGGGAGGTGGATGCCAATCACATTCTGAAGATTTAGCTCCTGGAGATAAACATGGAGGATGTTCAGATATGGCATGGCTCTCGGAGTGAATTTTATTCCGTCCGCAATGCGTATTTCTTAGTACGGCAGCAACACATGGAAGATGATGATAATAGGGGTGGTTCCTCGAGTAATCATACATGGAGGGATTAGAATTGGTTCTGGATGTTGCAAATCCCGAACAAAGTGAAGGTGTCCTTTTAAAGGGCGATGCGGGGTGCTTTACCAGTAGCCCCGACTTTAGAGAGATGAGGAATAGTAGTAAATGATATGTGTGTTGTTTGTCAAACACACCCTGAGTCCTTACTCCATACTTTTAAAGAATGTGCTTATGCCCGTATGGTGTGGACTGTGTCATCTTTGCCATTAATTGTTGCCTCTTCATCGTATCTTATTTGGATTGAACAGGTTCGAGGGGCGTTATCCAAGTCCCAGCTGGAGGTCCTCATTGTTACTTGCTGGTCCTTATGGACAAATCGGAATAAAATCTGTCACGAAGGTAAAGGCTATGACGTGCAAGAGGGCCAGCCACTTTATTATGACATACATTCAGCGATTCCATGTTGCCCAAGCCTTATTGCCGACTTCGAGACCTGCTGAGACACCTGATGGGTGGAAACTGCCGCCGGCTGGAGTGTGGAATATCAACTATGATGCATCGTTTCACGCAATTTCTTCCTCTACCACCATTGGAGTTGCTGAGATAGCAGGGGCCATGCCTTCCATTGGAAACGAGAATCATTCACTCATGTTCTTGATGCGGAAACTGTTGAGGCCATTGCAGCTCGCTGTTCGTGTTGGGCATAATCTCTGATTGGATCATGTACTAATTGAAGGAGACTGCAGTTCGGTTGTGCGAGAATTACAAGCGGCTGAATCATCCTTTTCGGCCAGTGAAAATCTTATTTTGGAAGCCAAACTTTTAGCACTTTCTTTAACTTCTTGCTCGTTTGTTTGGGTTAAACGTTCTTCGAATGTGTTGGCACATTGTTTAGCCACATCTTTAGTTTATGATACTTCTGGTTCCACTGAGATTCTCGCTGCGAATCCGGACGTACTCTCATCTTGAAGATTTAAAAAGATATTATTGATCCTAAAAAAAAACCATTTCAATTGAGTATTTATTTAGTTTGATAGAATTGAACTAGAATTCGACTAACTCCCTTCTATCCTTTATTTCCAAAATAATTATTCTAATCCTACAATCATACTGTCAAACAAATTTCAACTAGATATAACCTTTCATCTCATTACAACACATTTAAATCAATTATTAACCAATCAAACTATCAATATCTTACTTACACCAATTATTATTCTCTTACACAACCTATATAACAAACTTACAATACCTTACATATAATTACAATTTTATACCAAACACTAATTTTAACAACTCAATTATAATTCAGTCAATATTCATCGATTCTTCACTATCCAAACGAATTCAACTACAATTTTATATTAAAGAGCCAATTAAAGTCATGCAACTCCAGCCTCATTTTCAAGGATTCATGTAGGTTAGACCACCCGTATCGATGACGAGCTCGTGACGCGTCATCGGCTGGTGATAAATTTAGTGATGAGATTTTACCCCATTCATGACACGTCATAATACCGTCATGAAATTTATCAAAAGAATATTTTTATTTTTTATAAACATATTTAACATATTATAAGAGTTTAGAATTTGAAATTAATAAAATTATGTTTTTAGAAGTCGTTTTACAATTTTAATTTTAATCAAGACAGAAAATGAGTTTAAGATGGGATGATTCAAATATAGTGAACAATAATCTCTACTTGTAGACTTCGAAGAAATGAATTCATTGATCATTTTGATTCATTTTTATATTTATATTTTTCGAGTTATTCGCATTTGAAATTGGATAAAATTAAAAAAGGAAAAGAGTAAAAATAGGTGGCAGAAGTGAAGTGGGTGCTGCACTATTAAATCCTATGAATGACGGGGACTATTGACGCGCCGGGAGGGCCATGATGAGTTGCTGCAGCTCGTCTTACAAAAGATAACCTAGACAAAAACGAGAAAACGAATTTCTAGAAAACTTCGACCAGCCATAATTCGACCCACTTGAGCTGCTTTTAAGATAGTTTCATCCAAACATGGTCAGAGCTCACGTTAAAAACCAAGCTCTATACAATATAATTTTCCATAGTGTTCTTCTATGGTTATTTAAGAATTGTATTTAATTAGACAAACGGATTTATATCATTTTTATGTGAATACAAGTGATTTTATTAAATAGTAAACATAATATTATCAATAAAATATATGACATCACCATTAACACTAATCCGTGGCAATATCACAGTATAATTTACTTTTAATAATAAATATATAGAATGAAGATAATAAAATAAATTATTTAAAAAAATAAGGTAGTCATTATGTGATCAACGTTGACCGTGGTATCGATTTGTAGTCCCTCTTAATCTATATTATATCGTTAGGTATTTGGTTATGCAAACTATATAAAGTGTAAAAGTATTGTCCGACCGTATTCAACCTGTTAAGTAGTCACATGTACATGATTTCTTTAAATAATTATATACGCATAAATTGAACTAAAATAAAATATAAAAGTATACAACACAATATATAGGCTTGTTCCCAATAATTCCGCACTGGTATATGGTCACATCACCACATACAAAATAATATTATACGAATATAATTTCACATGTTACGGTTGTTTTTACCAACCCCTGGTTCTCAACAACCCCGCGGTGATATGCGTGATCCAACCTAATACACAAAAAATATTATTCTACACATGCTACTATTGGTTTTTGGCATTCCCACCTCCAGGTCCGTTATGGATAAAGAAAATGATAGAAGAGAGCTTCCCCGTCAAGAGAGTACTTGCCATACTCATCTCCCGGTCCGCATGGAGATGAAGATCGAAGAAAATTTTCCGACCTAGAGAGTATCAGCTGATCCCCCCACCATCGGGCTCTTTATGGAGATTAAAAAAGTAGAGAGAAAATGTGTAGAGGATCGCACGATCACCAGGCTCGTTATATAGATCAAGAAAGTTGATAAGATTGAAGTTTCCTCATCTATAGAGTATATGTCAGAGCCCACCTCATGGCACGTCATGGAAATCGGAAATCAAGAGAGTAACACCCCCCC
>JAYMSP010006506.1:0-11528 GCA_036897095.1 Plantago elongata | reverse complement strand
TATATATATATATATATATATATATATATTGTAACTTTTGAATTTTATTTAATGTTATTTTAATTAATTAATGAGATTTAGAATTATATGAATAATGACATTTTAGAATAATTGGAAAAAGAATAATGTAGTTTTAAAAGAAATGAAAAATGAAAAAAGAATGTTAAGTGTGAATAGAGCTTGGCTCTATTTAGCAAAACTAGCTGAAAAGCTAGCTGGTAGCTAATCAGACAACTCTTTTTATTTTTCAACAAGTTAACTTGATTAAATTCTCAAACCAGATGTCTTTTCAGTTAGCTTGTTTAAGAAGCTGCGCATTTACGTAAGGAGTTTTTTCTTTTTATTTAATAAAAAAAGACTCATGGAATTAAAAAGCTACTGGTAAACATGACCTTTGATTGTTAGAGATGAAGAGTTTAATTATGTTTGTTTTAGTGGAGCTGAAGTGGCAGAGAGATACAGTGTGATTGCTGGAGATGATCTAAGCGGATTAAAATCAACACAAAGTTTTGATTTGCTTTAGACAAGCCTACTTTTCAAATCCCTAGTGCACACGGTCGATTTTGGGCCACAAATTCGGACTGACTGAGATTTAGTCCATGAGCAACATTTCGGAGTCCACCGTGTAAAAACGAAACCAAACACGTCATTTCGAAGTTTAAAAAAACGTAAATTATGAGGCTACCAACCGCCTCGCTCTCTGCGTTTTCAACCCTCCACCCCCGACTCCCCTCCAACTAGCCGCCTCCCTCTCGCGTGCCACTAGTTCACGCCACCTCCCTCACGCCTTCAGCTCGATCCGTCCTCCTCCATCCACACACCTTCAGCACCGCCTCTCTTTGTCCTCACGCCTTTAGGAATGCTCCCTCCTCCCTTCGCGCCTCAGTCTTCCACCTCTAGGTATGCTCGACATGCTCAAATCTAGTCCACCTCTCACAAATTCAAATTGAGTTATGGAGTTTTTTTTGTTGGTTTCTTGAGTTTTTGGAGGCAAAGGCTTGTTCTCTGTGCCTTTAGGCTCGTGCTACGTCTGTTTGGGATCTATCGACTTTTTTAGAGGTTTTGTAGGTTTTGACATTGAGGCATCACTCCGGTTTTGTAATTGTATTATTTTAATTATAATTCTTTCATAAATTCGGTTTGGTCGATCTTGAACCGTAACGAATCGGAAAACAACAAATTTTAGGTTAAGAATTTTTGGTCCGGTCCGGTCCAGGACCGACCATAATTAGATCCGGTCTCTGAAAGAAGGAAAACACCAGCAAATTTAGTGCTGGTTTCAGTTCGGGCCGGTCCTCACCCAGTGCTCACCCTCACTAGTAGTAGTACCTGTGTCCTTCAGTCCTCCATTCACCATAAGATGTTCTGAACCGACGAAATCAAAATCCAAATTGCATTGCAAATTTGCAACACCTGAATAAATTCCCACACTCACCATTCAATATCAAATTCCAAGCTCTATCTACCTCCACAAATTGTTCAACTGCTGAAACTCCAAATGCATAATACCACTACCACTCTATTTCAAACACATAACCGAATTCTCAACTGTCAACTCCCCAAATGCTCTACCAACAAACTCCAATCACCTGTTTTCATCCACTTTACTAGACCCACAACATTTGATTCCTCTTCCCAAAATTCTGCTTTGGAAGTTAATAGGTTTCTTACAAGAGCTGCTTCATCTGCTCCACTTGGTGGCGAATATGCTGGTAACAATTTTATCCATCACTTTTGCTCATCAATAATTATCTTTTTTGTTCAATTTTTGTGCTGCTTGCTACTTTGATTGTAGATTTCGCCCTTCCTCTAACCTCGGAATAACCGGGCGTCTAAGGCTTTGTTATCTTCGACTGCAATTATATGAACTGAATTGAATTGTATAACTAGCTGAAATGAACTGAACTTGAATGAATTTGCAACGAAGAGAACATAGCCTAATTGATACGCTAGCTGAAATAAAGCTTATCACTAAAACTACTAATTAATTTACCAAACACTTTTATAGAAATCAATTAGTTAATCAGCTACAGCTTATCAGCACAACATCATTTGCACCCAAACTTAAAATCCTGTGTCCGTCCATGGTGTTACCTTCCCTTTCTGACTAGGATAGTTTTATTGACGATCGGCGTTGATGTATTTTTGTCTAAGCTGTTTAAGTAAATTCTTCATACTATGTGCCACTTTGCCTATACTATAGTAATGAATTGCTTCCAGACTGTAAAGAGAGGTAATATGTATGGCAATGGTGTTGGCAAGATTTCACCTATAATTTTGCACTAAGCTTAATTTTAAACCACCTGTAGCATGTTCGCCTTTTACCTTACCTTGTTCATACTTTATATCATATGTAGCCAATAAATGGTGTTGAGGCCTACCTCTGATACTGTTTTGCCTCCTGAATGGATGAAATGCATCCGTAGTTTTACTGTCTGTCGAACCTTGTCTCTAATAATGTTTGGATTTGAGTTGTTGAACCTTGTCTCTAATGTTTGTATTTGAGTCAATTTGCTCTATCTTGATCTTCCTCATGAGTAATATCTTGCTGCTGAAATCACACTACACTGATAAATAAATAGCACATCATTAACTAAATGTTCAGACAGAAAGGATTGTTCTTCTAGAATAGTTTTTTTTCCCTCCAAAATTTGTACAAAGTGTGTAAAATACACTAGATGGTTTGGAACTTTGGATGACAAAAAGAATGGGTGTGTAAAATGCACTAGATTACCAAACGCGTAAGTGTGAATGAAAAAGTGCCAAAAAGCGTGAGCACCTTAAATCGTCACGTACTTCTATTGAACTAAATGATGTGAGAAAAATAGTTTCAATCGAAGTACGTGACGATTTAAGGCCCTCAAATAAATAAATAATATGTTTAAGATACACTAAATGATGTGAGTTGGGAAAAAAGGTTAAGGCTCTGTTCTCTTCAAATGCAATTTTCTGAATTGAATTGAACTGAACTAAAGTATAGTATAAAATATAACTAACCAGAGCTGAACTGAATGGAACTGAATGTGTTTTCAGTTGAAGAGAACGAACAGAGCCCAAGTCATATTTAGATATTTCAATATTCCAATGTTAACAAGTTGCCAAGTTTATTTCCGTTTAGTCACCTTAATAGATGTTGAAACGCTCTTAAACATTGTCAAAAACCCATTTATCAATGTTAACAAACCCTTCACTGAGCGTCCTTAAATCGATCTTTGACTATCAGTTTGGCCACTGATTAAATTGAACAGTAAGTTTGTTTTGAAAATCAAAATGAAAGTCTAAATATAATTAGCTGAGTTTCCATATAAGATAGATCTCATCAAATTGTGGAGATGTGGGCTAGTAAATCTCAATATATTTTAAATTTAATTGTGTTAATGTGATCTCTAAACTCTCGAAGCCCCCTGTGAGTGTGAAAAAGTAAGGAAATCTAGAAGCTATCTGTAATCTATTCATTTCAGATAAACTATGGGGAGCAGGAGACCAGAAGAAGAAGCAAAAGATTGATCAAGAGGAAATCGAAGACCCCACTCTAATAGCTGATCCGGATAGTTGCTTTTGTGAATTTAATGGAGTTCAGTTACACCACAAAATCTGTGAACCTGTCAGTTCAGATGCATCACAAGGATCAACTTCACAATCCCTTGATGGCACCAAGAGGTTAAAATTTCCTTCGATTTTGCTGCATGGCTTTGGAGCCTCTGTCTTCTCATGGGGCCGGGTAATGAAACCATTAGCTCAGGTTAGCGGATCAAAGGTTCTTGCATTTGATAGACCGGCCTTTGGATTGACATCAAGAGGAAATGCTAATAAGCATTTATCTGGAAACCCAGGCTCCAAACCTCTAAATCCGTACTCGATGAGGTTTTCTACACTGGCAACTCTGTACTTTATCGACTTCTTAGCTGCCGAGAAGGCTATACTCGTGGGGTACATTCTATTTACCAAATGGTCGCATTGATTATAAACTATTTCTTTTGCGTTGTTTTGCTTATGCTTCATAATTGTTGAATATCTTCGTCAAGATGTTAAAGCTCACACCCTTTCACGTGGAACCTTTTTGTTTCGAGAATATGCACCAGATATCAAAATGTAATATCTTGTGAGGATAAAGACTTTTGTTCTAATCAATATTAAATATATAGGAAGATGTAAAGTTATGTCAATAGTAGGAGAGTGCATGTTGTGCTTAAATGTGGGTGTTGAGTTAGGACATAGTTATGGCCACTGAAAACGATCATTATTAAGGTAAAAAGAGGTAAGCTTTGTACCAGTGCTACTTTCTCTCCCAAATGATAGGCTATATCTGCCATAATTTCTGCTTGAAATGGCTTATAGTTTTGATTACTTTGCTGAGAATCAAACAGAAACATTAATACTTTTAGCTTGAGTAATGATCCTTTGTCCTATTGAATAAGTTCTCTCCTTTTCATTACTTGCATGTGAAAGTAAGAGTAGTATCATTGTAGTACTTATGAACCAATCAGTGGTTCAGCCACTCTGCAGGTGCACTTGTAGCAGTTGATGCATATTTTGAGGCACCAGAGCGCGTAGCTGCTCTAATCCTTATTGCCCCTGCCATTCTTGCACCACTTTCTATCCAAAATTCTCCGAAACAAAGTCAAGCTGAAGAAGATGACCAGATCCTGGAAAACATCTCTGGTTTGAATGCAGATCAGAATCCATTTCTCAGGTTTTACAATAACATTTCAAACTTCACAAGATACGTTGTTGAGGTCATTGCTCGCATGGCAAAAGGGATGGCAGACATGATAAGCTACCTATATAAGAAAGCTTTATCAGCAATTTTACGCTCTCCATTATGTCTGATGGTGGTAAGTTATTTTTTATTCTGTATGCAACAATTCACCCAGTTGTTACGTAACCTCTGTTCTTTCTAGACAATATAGGATTAGGGAGAAGATGTGCCTTAAACCATAATGGTTTTACTAAAACCCACAATTTGAGAAAGTACCAAAGACATCCCTTTGGTTGGTGCTTTTGATAATTCTCAAATGCATGGGTTCATGGGGTTATTGAGATGCCAGAAGAATTCTCAGCACCATATAGATGGCATTGGTTATGAAGCTCTCCATCTTTAATCGTTTTTATTGTTCTGGAGAAAATTGTGCTTTTTATTGTTTTTTATCTCTATACCTGCATGGCTTTGATGGTTTCAGATTAGGATGATAATTGATAAATTTGGAACAGCTGGTGTTCGCTCTGCCTGGTATGATTCAAACCAAGTTTCTGATCATATCTTACAAGGATACACAAAGGTGATTATATCTTACTCCTTGTTTTCTGAATATGTCATTGCTTTCGACTTTCAAGCTGTCTCTGATTTCCCTTTTCGTTTTCTTTCAGCCACTGAAGGTTAAGGGATGGGATAAGGCTTTAGTTGAATACATAGTGGCAATGCTTACAGATTCTGAATCTAAACTAAAGACGCCTTTGGCCAAAAGACTGCCGGACATCTCATGCCCAGGTTATAGATAGTACTCCGAGTATACTAATACAAACATAAGAAAGCGTAATCATTTAATCATATATGAACTGATTCACCTTAATATTGATTTACGAACATAATTCAACTTCACTTGCCCTGGTTCTCTGATCATCGCTATTTGTTTCCCATCTGCAGTGCTGATTGTTACAGGCGATGCTGATCGTTTGGTACCTTCTTGGAATGCTGAAAAACTTTCGCGAGCTATTCCAGGATCCCATTTTGAATTAATCAAGAACTGTGGCCACCTGCCTCATGAAGAAAAGGCTGATGAATTTCTGTCTATTGTCGATAAGTTTCTACACAAAGTATTTGGGGCAGCAGAAGAACCACACTTACAAGTGGTGACCTGAGGATATTGTTGGTTGTTCAAACATGCTGATCAAACATTTTAAACGCAGTATATACATCAAGCAGATACTGGGTATTCCTATTGCCCATGATTTGAAGAAGTTATTTTTCTGAGGACACAATAGAACAGCGATGATGAATTCGGAGATGTAAATGTAACATATAAACTCTTTAGGCGCATGCAAATTTGTCATTTGTAAGACACATCATGTTATCCAATTTCTTGAAGGGCTCAAGTTACATTCATTTGTATGCAGGTCTAGACATTGGGACATTGCTTATCACATAATTCAAAGCTCATTCAGCCAAGAATAAGAATCGAAGATGTAATTTTGATACAATAGGATGCATAACAGCACTTCTAAAACGGAGGGTTAGCTGTATGACCACTAGGATCACGTATATCAAATCCTGACATGAAGTCATCACCAAAGATCACAGCACCGGCTGCTAAGGCTCCTGCACCTAATCCCATTCCAAAGCCAGCTCCAGCTCCATGCCCTGGCGGTGGGGTGCCTGAATGTGGCATGTTTACATAACTATGTCCGTAATGATCTTGACTAGGGAAGTAGTTGGACATGTACCCAACATTGGAACTAAGTGGTGGTGGTGGGGGAGTTTGAGATGGTTGATAGCTAGGCCCAGCAGGGTGATACTGGGCATAGTTTGGAGCAATCGGCATGGGACTGTTTGGTTTGGGATATTGGGATGTGCTTAGAGTTTGATGCGGCTTCTGAGAGTAGCTGGGCCCAGGGGAGGAGTGATACTGGGAATAATTTGTTGAAATCGGCATGGTATTGTTTGGTATGGTTAAACGGGATCTCTGAGAGTCTCCAGATCCATATCTGCTAACAAGCTTAATTCCTCCATGGGAATTGTTTTGGTAAGTAGGCATGGGATCATCAAGGTCGGGCTGTTGAGATGTTGAATGGATTTGATGGGGTCTTTCAGTGCGTTCCGTTCCGTATCTGTTAACAAGCTTGATTCCACCACTGTGAATGGACGGATTAAACTCTTCTTCAGCTGCATTGGACACACTTCAGGTTAAGCTGAACCGAAACAGGTGACAGGATCACAATAGAACCTTTTCTCTATATACTGTGATTTTTTTTATATAGTTTGCACAATTGTACCTGAATGATTAGGTATTGATGAGTTTGGGGTTGAATGGGTTTGATTGGGTCTTTGAGTATGTTCCGATTCATATCTGTTAACAAGCTTGATTCCACTATTTTGAATGGCTTGATTAAACTCTTGTTCATCTGCATTGGGACACATCAGGTTAATGGAAAAAACATAGGATCATATAGGACATTTCTCTATATCACATTGAGAGAAGAGAATCTTCAAGTTATTTGTAAGACTTGGAATCGGCTTACTGTGGGTGCTCTCGGGCAGCTGGGTTGTGGCTAAGGTCTGTTGGTGCCTTTGAGGCTCAACTGATCCATACCTGCTTGTAAGTTTTATTCCATCATTGCAATCCGCAAGTTTAAATTCTTCCCCTCTAGCTGCACGGGCATAATTCAGACAAACGAATACGGATGCAAAAACAGCAAACGTGAAATATCTGGGAAATATGTCTTTATGTTGTTTGTACCTGGATATGATGAACTTGGCTCTTCCCTTTCTGATGAAATCCGGATGGAAATATCAACCAACCCTTGTGCTTTGTTCGAATTCCTTTTTCGTAGCTGGAAGCTCCCTACTTCTTCGACAGGCTTTGACACCTCAGATTTGGCATTATACTTGTCCAAAAACTCTTTCAGAACAATAGTTGCAGTTCCCAAGAGGCTCGACCTGAGAAATATAGGCTCTCGGCTATGAACTTCGACATATAGAGCAAGTTCCTTGGAATTCAGATCAGAAGCATCAACCGCCACCGAGAACTTGGTTTTCCAAAGTGGATTTCCACTCCCTGAAGCATCAATTGTGGTGCAATACTTGTTATCTGGATCCACCCATCCAACTGCAAACCACTGGAGCTTAAACAACGATGACTTTCGCCTCAGTCCACGTGCCGAAATCAAGCAGACCTCAACCCAAATCTTCCCCATACCCGAGAGCTGTGAAATGAACTAATGAACAAGATATTGGCTACAGAATTTGTTCTCACCTGGTTCTTTTCTTGATAAAGTACATCAAGAAGTAGACAAAAGACATCAGTAGAAGGCTACCTTGCTTTATGCCTAGAAAGTGTATTCAATGTGAAAATGTTACAAAGAAGCTTTACCTTTTCCCTGAAAAGTGGTTTGTAAACAGTACACAAGGAAAGGAATCACACTAGTCAAAATGTCCACAACATTAACAGCTAGAAAGTAGATCAATGTCCCACAATTTATGCAGTAATTATAATATTTGGCACGTAAGAGGTGAACAGAGTGAAAACAGCATCCATCCTTATCCATGAGAAAAGCATGTTTTTCATCGCATGAGTGTCGTATAATAAGTTCTTCCTTACGGATCATGAGTTCAGAAGTTTATAAACTTTCTTGGACGTGGAATTAACAGCAGCTTTCGACCAGCTCGTATCAGTTGCTCATCCTGAGAATCGCCAGAGGGAGCCCTGGTATACATCATAGTTGTAGATTCAAGCGTATCATCTCCAAATCCGCATGCACTGAAAAATGGCCTGTTGGGCGTGGCAAAATTAGTTTAGTTCCATTGCTCATCAGTTAATCATCAGGATAATGTAATACAAAAATGTGGAGTATAAGATCCAGGCTAAATGAGCACGAACCAGATCAGTATCTCATACACACCTCAGACCTGTAGACAGTTTACCTTACAGTATCTGTAGTGAGCGCGGCTATGTCGTATATTCCTTTATTTGTGAGCATTCTGCAACAGTACTAGTGTAGGTGAGTATTCTGCATAGAAAGCGCTGAAGCAGTAGTTTCTAGTATTAACAAATAACAACCAAACCTTATGATTCTCTCAACAATCCTTCGACCGATTCCCCTGCCTTGTAAATCAGGATGTACCTGCATCAATTCCCTTTTACCAAACTGAGACAACATATTTTCTTGGTATTTCATATGCAGTCTATTCATTGAGTATGTTCGAAAATAAAATCAACCTAAGACCACAGCCCCAATGTCATAGGACCGGTCATGGATGATAGCCGTCCTTTTCACGAGTTTAGTCACTGCAGTTTTGCCTCGATGGACATGACCCACGGTAGTATATCAAGTGTTAACTGGGAGTAATTTTCGTTTCTCTAGCTTTCGTTTGTAGATTGTAATGTACCAGTTTAAAAGTATAGTACAATATGATCATATAAATCAATTGCTCAAAATCTCAGTATATCATCACAAACTCAATACAGACTTACAGTAATCCATTTCTGAAAACGAAAAGGAAAACAACAATAAAAGGAGGTACAAATTGCTAACCATGACATCGTATATAGAAGCCGTGAGCGACAAGTCAGACACTGCTCGGCCAAATCCAACCAACTGTCCATTCTCCGGTGACAAAGGCAGCAACTTCCTTACCCACTCTTCGGTTGAACCGGGATGATCCGTAAACACGGAAACAATCACGGAACTGTGTGCAATGGCAGTGCGGAGCTTGAGTATATCAAGGGGCTCATCCAGTTTGGGGAATTGGTGGCAGGAGTGGTTGCAGAGGGAGTACAGGTCTCTGAGGTGGTTCGGGTTAACGTCGACTAGTTTGGTGGATATGAATACTCTTGGCGGATAAGATCTTAACTGGGCGATGGTTGGTTTGTGTGGATGGTACAATTTGGAGGGAACATGATAACCACCACACTGTATCGGAAGAATGGCCATTTCAGATTTTCTGTCTTTAGAGCATCTACTGTAAATTTGTAATGTCGGCTGGCCGGCCGGCTCGATTTGATTCTGTTTGAGTAATCTTATCATGGTCGAACCGTACCAACAAGATATGGGACACATTGATTAGTCTATCTAATATAGGTTCAACTGTTCAAGCTCAATTCGCATATTTCATATTGGTTTCACAAAACCCACTCCACCAACATGAATCTAAATACATGACATTATGACATCATAACACAACAAAAGTTAATATCAGATAATTATTAATTATTAATTATTTTGATATTAACAAATATAAAAATATTTTTATTATATTAATTTGATATTTATAGTTGTTAATTATTACTCAATAACTTAACCTGACTCGTCAACTTTGAAAATGATGAGAACATGATTCCGGTGCTTGAGCTGACCGAAACAACACTCTGCTGCTCCGATCTAAAGCAAACAAATTCAAGATCGAGGCCCGGATAGAGCAAGCAAGGATCAAAGAGTAGATCAGAGCAACCATGAGCCAATCGGAGCAGCTTAGTTTGCTTTGCTACAAATCGACTAAGCAGATTGGCTCAGAGCATCAATGCTCCGATCTGCTCATCTGACATGGAAGCAAACTTCAGATCGGAGCATGCAAGCTCTGATCTTTGACCCCAGATCGACCGATCTGGAATGCTCCGGTCACCGAAGCAACTCTGGTGATACTTCGTGGGATCTTCAGATGTTTGTGTTCTTCGTGAGATGTTTGTATTCTCCATGTTTTCTTTTTCATTTTTTTTCAATTTATTAGTTTGAATTTGAAATTAATTCGAATAAACTTGTTTAGATGTGTTTTTAGGTAAAATTGTAATTTTTTAAAATTATTGAACTCTTTTGTAACTTATGATAAGGGATATTTACAAAATTCACCCATTCAGTATGGCCTCAACACGGATTAGTACCTGTTGTTTGAGTATTTACAAACAGTTCCATAAAATAAACTGAATTCTGAAGATTTACATATGAACCCAAATGTTGTCAACGCCGGAGACAAACTCCTTTGTTGATTAGGCATGCCATGTCATCAATTATTTTTTGTTTTATTAGTTGCATATGGGTATCTCTGTAACGACCCAGCCCCTTGCAGGCCGAGCCCCGACCCTTAGGGCCGCAGTGATTACTCATGGACAACTCGGGGTGATATGATGGCCCCACTATACCAACACAAGTCATTTTCCACGCACTTTGTCCTCACTCGTGCGTGAAACGGTAGACTTCTCAGTTGGTCACCCATACTAGGATTGCTCTTAGAGTAAGCACGCTTAGATATGGAGTAGCATTCTCAATCCTTTTAAGCTCTTTGAACTTGAATTGAAATTTTGGGGCGTTACATTCACCCCCTCTTGAATTGTGTGGCGTCCCCGCCGCACAATGGTCCGACCAACCGTCCACACCTTGTGGTTTTGTGTTGACACTGCTCTGATACAATTTGTAACGACTGGCCCCTTGCGTGCTGAACCCTGACCCTTAGACTGCAATTATCAATGACCCAAATGAAATGGGCTGTGGGCCCAACAACAATTTTTAAAAAAGATAAAATAAATGGGATAGCATTTGAGCCCCAAGGTCACCGACCTTGGGGCTCAAATTGAGCCACCACCGCCCTCGGTGGTGGCTATAGGTTGGGGACACTTGTCCCCAACCTATTGGTCCAATTTTTTTTAATTATTATATTGGATTCAATGAAATCCTAGTAAACTCTCAAAGCGATCCTTGGATTCAATGAAATCTCGTTATAAGAGGTTCAATACAAATATTTTCAAGTGGGTAGGTGTATACAAGGAAGCCTATAACAACAAAACGAGTGGAATGAGTATGGCAGATGTTGAGGAGGCAGC